>JABUQX010005761.1:27500-75000 GCA_015478945.1 Trachelipus rathkii
GCTTTTTTAAAAATTATCGATATATCGACTTTTGTCCTGTTCGTTACCAATTAATAATTTTTTTGTATCAATACTATCAATATATTAAAAAAATATTAAAAAACAAAACAAAACTGATGGAGACGTAAAACATAACAGATCCTAAACACCCTGCTCGCGGGCAGTACCAAAATCAATAAGGGTGGTATATTTAATAAACGTCTGAGCAAGACGAAGCCAAGCCTAAAGTGAGAATAGCTCACATTCTCCCACCAGACAGATTGCGAACCTGGGACCATCAATTTGTTATATATATATATATATATATATTATATATATATATATATATATATATATATATATATATTATATTATTATATTATATATTATATTTATAATATATATATATATTATATATATATATATATATATATATATAATTAATATATATATCAATTTGTATATATATATATATATATATATATATATTGTAAGGATGGGTTCTGGCATGTACATATTTTAAATGTCAATGAAAATTAGAATAAATAATAATTAGAATAATAAAAATTAAATAAATTATAACTTTACATTATAAATAGTCGTATATTACATAAAAATCATATGTTGCAAAGAATATTCCTTTTTGGAGATACAGAAATTAGAGTTACTGCTAAAGTGGGAAGATTCGGATAAAATATGGGATAATCTTTTAGAAGGTGCAATGAAATATAAAATAGGAAAATGATGACGGTGAATAGGGTCCAGTTGGGAACAATCAATGAAGATATGGCGAAATGATTGGGTGTATGTGACGGCAAATTTGCTGATGGGAGGAGGGTCCGTGACATTATAATGACTGTGATGATTTGTGTGGCCAACAGGGAGGCTTGCAAGTATTACCTCTTGTAAGCGCTTTCGTTGATGGGAGGAAGACCACTCAGCTATGCTCGGCTTTATATTTCTAAGTTATGCTCTCCGCTGATCACTCATCCTGCACTCTGCCAATAGATCGAACAGCCTTTCGAGACATGATAGAAATATGTTGATTGAAGGTGGTCTTGTCCAATGGCATCCAGGAGGTACCTGGAACAGACCATAAAGAGGATGCGGCCAATTCGGCCTCTCTACCAGCGATTTCATTGCCAGTTACCCCTACATGAGAGGGAGTACAACATAGAATGGCTTGTTTCTTACCGTAGTAGAGCAGCCGAAGAAATTGGTGTACAACAGATACCACTGCGTTCTTATAATAAGAGGTTTTAAGCGCTTGAAGCACGCTAAGTGAATCTGAATAAATGATATAAGAGTGGTTTTTTAAGGAATAGAATTCGAGAAAGGGCAATCATTATAGCCATTAATTTTGCCGTAAAAATTGAAGCATGAAGTGGGAGAGTATGGGAAAGATTTCAGTCAGGAAAGATAGCAGAGGCGCCCACACTGTCCCTTGTTTTAGAGCCGTCAGTACTGGAGTAGATTTACCTTAAACTACGGAATGAGGTAGGAATGATGCTTTTACAAAGGCAGCAGGGTGGCTAGATTTGGAGAAAGAGGTCGGGGCCAAGAAATGGGTGGGAGCAGGGAATACCCAAGGTGTGCACCCTTCGTCGTAAGAGAAAGGCAGCAACTTTTGCAAATTGATGTTAGGCAAATTAAGGATGTTATGAACTATGTTTGAAAATGGCCAGTTATTAGGATTCTGAATTGTTTTCTGTATAATCTGTGTCGGAGCCGACGTTATTGGGGCTTGAAAACGAAGATAACTTGTGCATATGATGTATTCCCTTCTAAAGAGAGTGGCATCACGTTGGTTGAACTTCAATTCACCGGGGGTCGATCGGAAGGCTCCAATGAATATACGGATTGCCTCGTTTTGGATGGGATCTAACATGTGTAGTAGAGCTGGGGAGGCCTGACCATACACTACACAGCCATAGTCCAGCATGACGATAGGCGTCTAGAGACGTAAAGGGACTTGCGGTCAGCACAAGATTTTGAGGCGAGGATGAGTAATAGTCAAGTACATATGAAAGTGTTTTAGGAGTGTTTAATATGCTGTGCATATATTAAGTGGTCATCTAGACTGAGTTCTAAAAAATTTGACTTGTGAAGTTGCAGGAATGGCCGAGCCACTTAACGTTAGGTTCGCTGGAAGGTGTCAGGTTCCTCGATTCCCTTTTTTCTTAAAAAGTACTGCCAAGGTTTTAGTGGGAGGAAAATATAAGCCTGGGAAGTTACGCCCATTGTAAATGTTCTCAATAGTATTTGAAGTTGCGTTAAAGAAAAGGCAGACTGGCACGTATATATAAGTAAGGTCATCAAATAGAAGAAAAATTGACGTGTAGATGGAAGAACGTGTTATTAAATCGAGAGCAAAAAGAACATTAGAACTACCCTGTGGAACGCCTTCACTAGTAAAGTGTCGTGACAAATAGAAAGAACGACTGGATGGATCTATTTGAGAGAAGGCATTTAAGAAAAGGATTGTCCAGGATGCGTGAATGGAGTTTTAACGGAGAGTGCAGGCTTCTGTTGTGTCATAGGTTTTTCAAGGTCAAAGAAGACCAACCATTTCACCAGTTGAGAAGGCTTCCAGGGTGTCATGGTCTAGTTTTAACAAAGGGTCCGAGCTCGGTTCAAACTGGAAGTTTGAAAAAGCTTGGTGACTCTCCAGAAGAGGGAGAGGCCTGAAACCATTTTCTCCATTTATTTACAGGAATGACAGGTCGGCGAAATTGGTCTTTGCCGCCAACTTCGGATCTTTCCAAGGTTTGGGGATAGGAATTACAAAAGCTGTAGTCCAATTAGATAGAAAAGTAGATTCGATTCAGATTTGTTATACAGCAAAAATGCTGATGCCGAGGGATGGATATGACGGAGCATGATGTACGAAATCATGTCTGGACCAAGATCACCGTCTTTGGTATTCGCCTGTGCAGTTTGATACTCTGATAGTGTAAAAAGACGGTTATAGGTATGATCTTCTCCTTTCTATGTTGAAAAGTCTGGCACTGCGTTGTTAGTCTCAATTTTGAGGTTTTCAGGATAGTGGAAAGAATCGGAGTGGCTAGCAAACTGTAACTAATGCATTGCAAAAGCAGCAGGAGCAGAGGTCGTGTGGGTTATATCAGGCCCATAACGGAGAACACTAAAGGAAGGGGAGTTGTGGAGTTAACAATCGAAATGAAAGTTCGAAAAAATGTTTACATGTTTAGCAGATAATTCGCAGAGATCTCGCCGCAGAAGCTTTAAAAATAATCATGTTTAGGGTGGTTTGAGTCCTTTTATATTGCCTCTAGAGTTTTTCTTCTCTCAGTTAGCTTGTGTGCAATCTTGTGCCAGAGAGGTTGCGAGAGCTGCTGCGGAAGATTGCGGAATGCAAGTTCCTGCCGAGGATGATAACTTGTTGGAAAAGCTGAAGGCATCAGCAACAGTTGGAGAACAGTTATTAAAGGGAGAAACTGCGATAACTCGTGATAATAAAAGTCCATCGCTCGGTCAAAGCTAGTTGCTCCGGAGCATTGCCGCCCAGAAGCTTATTTAAAGCTATGGGTAGCAATCATGCGTATATTAACAGCGGGACCAGGTAAGCGATTTATAGAGATGGAGAAGGAAATATCAATATAGGAAGAAGTCTGTGTATCTAAACGTTCATATGTAAGGAGTCCTGTGTTAGGGCATCTCAAGGAAAAGGGGGTTGGAAGATCCACAAGGATCTTGGACTTAGACGAAGAGACAGAGTCGCCTCATAATGGGTGGAGGAGGTTGAAGTCTCCTAGAATGACAACCGGAGTAGGGAGCTGTTTAAAAAGATCAGCTAAGTGCCTTATTAAATTCACTATTCGGAGCAAAGTAAATCGAGCAGATAGTAAGGTCGATGGACAAATGAATTTGTGCTGCCACTGCATGATTTATGAATAAGCATTCCTGCACCTACTCTATCATTGTCACCTCTTTCTCTATATTTTAATGGTGATTTATATTCCGGCGTTTCAAAAAAGTCGCGATGATATATTCGAAGTTCCTGCAAATATATGCACTTTGGAGCACATATATTTATTTGGGAGTTGTTATCCATTTCATCCTCTAGTTTATAAAATCACTTGGGGAGTGCTGAGATGGGAAATTTGAAAGAAGAGTCATAGGAAGATTCAGAAAGCTAGAGTTAACTAGAAAACTATTAGAGGGTTGATTGGTGGGATATTCGAAGTCATTGCTTTTGCCTCTGGAATAGACTTATGGAGAGATCTCTTCTGTAAAAAAAAAAAATTATTAGTTTGACGAGTACTTCAAAACTAGAGTGGTAGTGACGACAATTTCATTGAAGGAAAGTGGCCACGCTGTGTTATAAATATTATGAATGAGGTCTTTTTGAGACAATTGTCTCTATGTGACGAAGGGTAGTGTTTGAGGTAGAATCAGATGGAGTGGAAAAGCTGAGACGTGGATCTCGACGATGATTGGCAACAAATCCTGGTGGTAAAGAATAGTCATAAAACAGAGATTTGGGCTGTGCGACCGCTTTTGGGAATGAGTTTTCAGCAGTATTTGGTGAAGGGGCTTCGTCACGAATGCAAGATAAATTGAGTTCAGTTATGTCCAGAACATAATATTGTGTGGATTTGGTTGGTCGATGGAAGAGCAATCAAAATTCTCATGTTTATGAGTGGGAGCGGTATCAGCATTTACCAAGCAAGCGGTTTCAGAAATGTGTGAGGGATATGGAGTTGTTTCCATTGAAATGGGGAAGGAAGCTGTCACCAGAAAGGTGTCATCTTTTTAAAAAGGTGTTGTGGTTGCGATATTGGGTTCTAATATTGGATTCATTGGGTTGACAAGGTCTGATACTGAAGATTTTGATAGTAATTAATCATACGATTGATTTTTGGAGATTGGACAATTTGATTTAAGAATGGGGACCTCTGGGTCCAATTTCATGCTCCACAGATCCAGAACATTTGGGAGTTGTTATCCATTTCATCCTCTAGTTTATAAAATCACTTGGGGAGTGCTGAGATGGGAAATTCGAAAGAAGAGTCATAGGAAGATTCAGAAGAGCTAGAGTTATCTAGCAAACTATTAGTGGGTTGATTGGTGGGATGTTCGAAGTCATTGCTTTTGCCTCTGGAATAGACTTATGGAGTGGCCTCTTCTGAGTTCTTTTTTTTTTGTGTCTGTGGTTAATGTGTTTTTGTTTAGAAATTCTGATGATTTGTATTTTAAAGAATAATTTTTAGCTTAGCGATTATTCTTTTTTTTGCGTTTAGAAATCTTTTCAAGAACTTGAGTAATAGTGGGAGGCGTATTAAGGGATAAAGAGACAGTCTCTTGCATAAGTTTGGAGAACCTACATGGCAGGCATGGGACAGTGTATCTTGCCAGGAAATGTTTTCCAAGTTTTGTGTTGGATGAACCAACAGTCTCATTGCTGGTTTGCTAAAACTAGTACTCGGGATAGGGTTGTTGATGGCTTTTTGGAAGGGAGATTGGATGATGGGCTGCTTTTGTACTATTTGAAAAGTCGATAGTGTGGAAAATACAGGCAGACAGATTATAGTAACTGCCCGAGTTTTGGTGGGATTTGGGAGAGGAGTTCTGCTAGGATGGGGTTGTGTCGGTGGATTAACACGCAGAGGCATGGAGGCAGCTGCAATTGTAACGTAAAACTGCCTATGTCTTGCAGGATATTTTCCATGGATCTGGCGTATGGCATCTCTGCTTCTCAATTTATGTACGGTACATAACTCCAAAACCTCCTGTTCAAGGAAGGAAGAAGCACTCTAGGAGCCTTCACAGTTTTTACAGTGTTGTGACTTTTCACAGGGAGTGTGAAATAATTCTCCGCTGACTGAGAATGTCATCCTGTCTCCTACATTATTTTCGGGGATGACCAAGCAACAGGAACATTAAGGAATAATGACTGTACATCGAAACTAGCCATATAGGAATCATTAATATAAAGTGAAGTGACGAAACCTGAAAAGTTAAATGATTTTTTTTTTTTGCTGTACTGGTTAACTATAATAGGTTCTATGAACGGCAATAAATACTTTAAAAGTTTGTACGTAGGGGAATTAATAACTAAAAGGATAGGTCTAAAAGGGAAGCCAGGTTTATTGGTTTTTGGTAACCCATATAGCAAGCTTGGGGTTGAGTCCGAAACAAAAGAGAAGTCTGCAAACTAGACATAATCTGTTTTTTTGAGAGATCTGAGGAAGTTATTAATTTTGTCTTCAATTCGTAAAATGTGTTTGAAAACGTTACCTGTCAGACAACTAAATTTGGAAGAATCTGATAATATTTGTAGCATTTTTTTAATATATAAGGTTTTATCAACATTAACGACTCCTTTCCCTTTATCGGGTCTGCAGACAAAAATTGATTCATCCCTTCTAAGATTCTGGAGTATTTTAAAATCTTTCAAAGAAAAGATAGGTGAAAATATCTTTTTCACGTTAAAGTTATAAAAAAAATTTTTTAGCCCAAAATCGTATTTCATCGAAACACTCCTGAACCTATTCATATCATGCAAGTTTATAAGTTGATAAACAGACCTTTCAAAAGCTAAGAAATACTAGCAGAAATAAAGTTTAAAAACTGGCAATTCAAAATTTAATCCTAAGGATTAAGCTCTATTCTCTGCATTTTAAAGATTCTTCTTACTAAAATTACACACTATCGAGTCACTATTTACTTCCAAATTACCAATTGATATTACGTATTGTAATTATGTTATTTTCATAAATATCTGTTGTTAATTTTAATTCCTCTACACTAGTCTTTTTTAGTTTATTATTGTTTATCAATTTGATTCTTTTTTCATGTATTTTAACACTATAACCCTTTCGACGCTCTCGGGACATATATGTCCCACAAGAAAATAACATTTCATTTTGGGACAAATATTACCCAAAAACATAGTATTATAAGGCTTACCGACATTTAGAGTTCTGTTCGGTGCCAGACGTACGATTTGAGCGATATTTGAAAAAAAATTATCGCACCTACTACAAGTAGAACGTACTTGTTTCTGCAAAAGTCAACAAATGTAATGCTTGAAGTAAGTTTTTAATTGCTTTTTATTTAGTGTTTTTTCATGAATATACTAAAATCATGTGTGTAACATGTGTTTAATGTTTCAAGAGTTATATAATAGAATTTATAATTGTTACGTTTTAGGATATAGCTAAAAAATACTTTATGGTACCAAATTGTCCCTTCCGCGTTTATTTCTGGGATATAATTGTCCCTGTCGCCCAGTATAAATTAACATTGCAATAATTTTTTTTAAAATTCGGCATGTAAAAATAGCAATAAACACACATTCACACACACACAATAATATATATATATATATATATATATTATATAATAATATATATATATATATATATATATATACCCTACCTATTCACTACTATTATATATATATATATATATATATATATATATATATATATATTATAACTTAGTGCTACTATATACTGAGCAGAATAGACCAGCAAGATACAGCAAAATTTCATCACTATTGGAAGAATATGAAGAGTTTTCATCAGACGACTAATTTATCAAGGGAATCTGAAAATGAGTCGAGCTCACAGGAAGATGAAGACAGTGATATTGAAGATGAAGCATCTGCACTCTACAGTATTGGAAAATGAGTCAGAGTGGTCTGAAGTTAATTCATCTTTTGTTCCAAAATTTACAATTCCTAACAAAATAAATGGGTTTGAACTTGCTGATATCAACAGGTCATCAACTGTTTTGGATATATTTTTTAATTATTCCCTAGAAGTTTGTTAATTTTCATTTCACAGTGTACAAATAAATGAGTGGTTAAAATTATATGGGGAAGAAAAAGACTTTTCAGTTTCTCCAACTAGCGTTGGAGAAATAATGATTATTTTGAGGATTTCAATTATAATGGGTTATGTCAGACTGCCAAAAATGGAATTGTATTGGTCTCTGAAGCAATCAGTAGGTAATATTGCTATCAAAAATGCAATGTCAAATGATATACATTAATTGCTTCTAAAAAAAACTCCATTTTCAACATCTCTCAAAAACATGCATGGGTAATTTATAATGATATACATTATAAAAAAAAAAACTCCATTTTCAACATAACTAATTGATTTATAAGAAGAGCTTATTGAGAAAGGGAAATCTGAGGCAGACATTAGTGGAAAGAGAAGCTTTGGGAGACCCTCAAGAAATGTAAGTTTATGAAGGAAGGAGAAAGGAGAGGGAGATGTGCTAGATGTGACCAAAGAAAAATAGAAAAAAGGACAAAGACAATTTACCGAGAATGCCAGGTTGCTTTATGTAAAAACTTCTTTTTTCCATATCATATAATATATATATTATAATTATATTATATATATATATATATATTATATATATATATATATATATATATATATATATATTAATATATATATATTATATATATATATATTATATATATATATATTATTATATATATATATATTATATATATATATATATATATATATATATATATTATATATATATAATAATAATATATATATATATATAATATATATATATATATATATATATTATATATTAGTATATATATATAATATTATATATATTATATATATATATAATATATATTATATATTAATATAAAAGATTAATATAAATTAAGTAAACTATTATCAAAATGTCCTAGTATAAAGTTTAGGTTTATTTTCAAAATGTCCAATTTATATTCATCTATATATAATATATTTTATAGATTTTTTTGTGAGGATTAATTTTTTTATTTGAATAAAATTTGAGGTCACTTTGTTTTAGAACTTCTTACATGAAAAGTAAGTGTAAAATTGCCTAATCGTTCATTCACAAAATAATTTTGATTACTGGAAGATAATGGCACTAAAGGGACACTTTAGTCCCACATAATAGTGCTAGTGGGACACTTTAGTCCCAATTTATAGTGCTAGTGGGACACATATGTCCCATCAAAAATTTTAATGATAGGATGAAATCACGAATTTGGGGAAAACATATGTTTATATACTCATCAAAAGATGCAGGAAAACCATTTATTCAAGTTTCTAACTAATCCTGCAAAAGTCGCGTCGAAAGGGATAAAACATACTGTTCCAAACAGTAATTATTCAGCATATCTGTTTTACTAACTAACTAACTATAAATATATATATATATATATATTATATAGATATATATATATTATATATATATATATAAATTATATATTATATATATATATATATATATATTATATATATAATATATATATATATATTATATATATATATATAGTTATTATATAGTATATATATATATATATATTATATATATAATTATATATATATTATATATATCATATATATATATATATTATATATATATATATATATATAATTATATATATATATTGATATATATATATATATATATTAAAGAGCCGCTCCTAGTCCAGTGTAGAGCACTCGCCCAGCAAACGAGGGGCCCAGGTTCGAGACTGTGGGTTGGGCGAGAGAATGTGAGCTATCTCTATTAACTCTAGCTTCGTCCCACTCCAGGACGTTAATGAGTAACATTTAGTTGGTGTGCTTGCTACAAAATGGGAATTAATCCGCGGCGTCGCGATAGGCCTGGGCCAGCCAGCGGACTTTAGCGGTAGGGCCCCTTGTTTCCCAGGACCTTTCTCGAAGGGTCCAACTGACAGGACGAAAGGCTTACTGGGGGTAGAGATCTTTTTTTTTAATTTTTGATAATTATATATTAGGGATGTACCGATAGTATCGGTATCGGTATCGGTATCGGTAGTATCGGCCATTTTGGGTGGTATCGGTATCGGTTAATATGGCCGATATTAGCCGATACTTCTTACTCTTTTGGGTGAAAAATGATGAGAAAACTTGTTAGGATTCAATAGTATAAAATCTAGTTCGATATAGATAGCTATACTAGGTTATGTTTTTTTTTCCTCGATTTTCCTTTTCTTAATTTAAGGCATTTTCGTTTTTGCATTTGTGCTAAAAAAATGCTCAAGTTTGCGATTCGTTTTCGCACCTTATTCGCAAAAATCGTAAAAGTGCTCTCCCAAACGTAAAATCTTTTCCTAATTCTGTGTAATATGGAATAAAATTCAAGCATGGGAAATAGCAACTTACATAATTAAAGAAATTCCTTACGTTTGAATTTGAGCCATTTTTAACGATTTTGCGCGTAAGGTTTGACGGAAAACGAACGGAAAAAATTGAGCATTTTTTCTTAGCACAAATGCCAAAAACGGAAAACGGCGACGATTTTTAGGCGTTCTACCATTTGGGCTTTAGGTAACTTTACCTATTTGGGGACAGCCCAATTATTATAATTTATACAGATTTTTCTACCTTAGATTTTTCTTCTTTCTTATCTTTTTCTAATTCTACAGTGTGTGATTTGCGCGAGTTGTTTTTTAACTTTCTGGATTATTTATATTTTAGATATTTGCTGTAATAGGGTTTTATCCGAATTAAATTCAGTTTTTAAATTAGGTTTTAGATAACGAATAATTTTCCTCATATTCTCCTTGTCTGTTTTGTTATTTGTTTCCTGTCTTTTCTTTTTTTTTATTTTTTTTTGTGTGTGCTGTGTGTGGTGTGTGTGGTTGTGTGCGTGTATGATAGCAGACTTGCACACGCGTGAATTTCTTTTGACTTTACCCAACATCAATGCTTGCACTCTAACTCTGGTCACCATTGGAATTAAAATATATTTTACCTCATAACCCCTAAATTTTATGCTCTGTCTGAGACCAGATGGCTAAAGAAATTAATCACTTCAACGCGTTTAACTATATCCAACTTATAACTTATCTTTAAATTTTCCGTACTGAAGGTGGAGTATGTGCCTATTGTAACATAATAAACACTCATATAACACGTCTCGAGAATCTCGAATCTCCTAACGTCGATGTTCTGTGGCTTAAAATACTTTCTTTCCTTTCTACTACAATATCTTGTGCTTCTGCTACTTTCTCTAACAGAACAGATTTTCATGCCGTTTTTGATTACCTTACTACTTCATCACGAGACCTGTATATATACTTCTCATGCCGAGAATTACAGAGGTTGCCTCTATTAGGGATTTCAATGTAACAACACTGAATTAGGGGGAAGAAGTCGAATCATTCAGTATTCTCATCACGATCTGGAGCAGCTAATTAAAGAAACCTACACCACATTCCGGATCGTTCCCAACAATTCATTGAACACACTTGACCTTATATTTCACCACTAGTCCTCTCTCTATAAAAAACACAACCTTCGCATACCTACTGGGAATGACCTTTGATTAACCTTATATCTTAGTTTTAATACTTTCTCCTCCAATATCTCCATTCCTGCCACTATGCGGTTTTTCATGGAACGTTTGATCGGGCCGATTGGGGGGCATTGCATTGCTTATACGCTAACTACATTGAGTGAACCTGCTTTGACTCTGAAGACAAGCTTCAGCTTCTGCCGATAAAGTGGGAACTATAATTCCTTCTTGGACTAAATCTTTTTCTCCTCAAAATCCATGGTTCTATTGTGCTTGTTCTCTGGCCATTCAGGCTAGAGACAGTGCGTATCGGGTGGGGAAAAATTTTCGTTCTCCTATCACTCTTGCCAATTTTCATTCAGCTAGAAATCAGTTGCAGGATATTCTTCGCGAGCAAAGCGGATCTTCATCTAAACGAAAGGCCGCTGACCGTCCTTGTTCTCTACAAACAAAATGACAAATCTTTCTGGCCTCTTGCCAAAAACATCGCCCTCTAACAACTTCTGTAATCATCCTTTCCTCCTCTTATTCGCTCTATGATTCTGTTGTTAATACTCAACTGAAAAGGCCAATATCTCTTTGGCCTGTTCCTAATTTAACTCAACCCTGGACGATTCTGGCATTCCTCTTCCTTTCCTCCTCCTCCTCCTCCTCCTCCTCTCAGGTGTCCTATGCCTTTATCTGTAATTTCATTTGATCGGGTGCATGGGCTCCTGAAATCTATGAACGTTAGGAAGGCGGGTGACCAGGATGGCATTCCTCTCCGAGTTTTGAGGAAGTGTGCTTCCTTGCTGACCCCGCCCCTCGTTCAACTATATTCTCTATGCCTCAATATAGCACTTTCCCTCAGTGTTGGAACGCACATGGTCCAACCTATTCCGAAAAAAAGGATTGCCTTGCTCTGACCTTATAAAGCTATCGCCCTATAGGCTTTAACTTGTATTCTTTTCCTAAGAATCTTTGAAACCCTTCTAAAACTTCTCACTTCTTAGATATTCTGGAATCTCATTCCCTTTCTTCCGATCGCCAGTACGGTTTTCGGCGCTCGAGATCTACTGGCGACTATACTTTCTATTTAACAGATTTATGGTTTTCCGCCCTTAGGAACACCGGGGAGACTTGTGGTGGCATTTGACATATCCAAAGCATTTGAGCGGCGGGTATGGCACGCGCACTGCTCTCCAAGCTCCCCTCCTTGGGGTTTCCTTCTTCTCTTTGCTTATGTATGTCTAGCTTTCTTTCAAATCGCTCAATGTCGGCTGTTGTGATGGGGCGACTTCTCTTTTTCTGTCCAATAGTGGTGTTCCCTCAGGGGGGGTTTTTTTTTTGGTTTTTTTTATCTCCTATTTATTTCCTGCATTTCATCAATGATCTTCTCAGCCTGCACATCTAACTCTATCTACTCATATGCCAATGACTCGGACCCTTCATTCTTCAACTCATTTCAATCTGCTCCCTCTTTTACTTCAAGAATTGCCTTTCGTCTTATCTTTTCAGATTCAATTCTCGCTGATCTGGATATGATTTCCGGGTGGGGTCGTCTCAAACTTGTGAAATTTAATTTTTTAAAACCAACTTCTACAAATCCTCCTCTCTGAAAAACACCTAATTTTCCTATCTCTTTCGACGATTCTCTCGTTTCTTATGTTGACAATATAAACATCCTTGACAACATAAAAAAAAAATTGCATTGAAAACCTCCAATACAACCGGTTGCTAGGCGGCCTGAAAGAGAACTGGGAGTTCTGTTTTAGACTGCGAGACTTTTTTCGTCTTCTCAGTTACTCCCAGCTATACAAGGGTCTCTTCCGCCCTTGTATGAAGTACTGCTCTCATATCTGGAGGGCTCTGGTTTCACCGGCTTTGATTGGGTCGAGTCAATGGCCAAAAAAACAGACTTTAGAAACTGTCACATGATACTATAATAACTAGATTACATATATGACCCTCAATATATTTGCGGCGCGATGTTGGTGCTTTCTCCCTTTTCTATAGGTACTGTAGCGGCAAGTGCTCGAGGGAACTTTCCATTTGCGTACCACCACCTTTACGATGCCCTCGTAGCACAAAGGGTCTGTGTCGGCCACTGAGTTTTGTGTTGATTTATTAGTACTCCAGACTAGTTCGCTGTTGTGGCTTCTTTCTTTCCTGCACCTCTGTTCTTGTGAAATGCTCTTCCATCGATCTGTGATTTTCCTACTCAATGTAATCTCCCCCAACTTTAAAGCCTGCGTCTGTGCTCATCTGTGTAATTTGCGTTAGATGAATTTTTGAGGCGTTCAACACCCCCTCCTTGAAGAATAGGGTTCTGCCCGTGAGCGGCGGTGACAACTGTAAAAAAAAAAAAAAAAGGTTCTAATAAGAAATTCCTTAAGCTAGCTGAAACCCCACTAGAATGGCATCTCTGACGGTGAACCACTTCTAGAAGCATTTAAATAGCATAACCAAGGAGCTTGCTCGCTTGACAAAAAAAAAAAAAAAAAAAGATTCACAGAAGAGGAAGCCGCCTTATCTGCAACCCCTGGAAAAAGCACTGAAGTGACGATGGTGGCTTTCAGCAAATAAACCCACTGAAGATGAGGATTTGGATATGTTAGACTTTGATATAATCCTGGCCGAAATTGCATTGACATCTCATTAACCTTCAAAGGAATCACACCAAGGAACCTCATCGTAAAAACTGAAGAGACAGTCATCAAGGAGCAAAGATAATTCAAATTTGCAATCTGTGAAAGAGGAGATGAGGCTCTACGAAAACATGGAGATGCTGCCTACAGAAGAGAATCCTTTACATGTGGTGGCATGAAAATGGGCCAAGGTTTCATTATTATCAGTGCTTGCAGGCAAATAATTATCAAGCCCTCCTTCATCAGTCGAGAGAGAGCGTATTTATAGTGTAGCTAGCAATGTAAACACCCCAAAGGAAACAGGCTCTCGCGCAGAAACTTTGTGAAGCTTAAAGTTTTTGCAGCACCAATTTTATTTAATGAATATTTTGAATTTGAGTATTGGAATGATATCTATCTTTATCTTAAAAGAGTATATTATTATTCATGTTTGAGTAATAGCGTTTTTTTATTTTATCTTTCCAGCTGATTAAGTGAGGTCTCTTCTTTCATTATTTTTTTCTTTATATTGTAGCTAGTTCAAGAATCTTCTTTTAAATTGAAATCATGTTAAACATTAAATGCTAGTAGCTAGAACTTTGTTAATACTGACTGGAAAATAAAAATGGAAAATTTTGAGAAAATACAAAATAAACAAAGTATTAATATGATTACATTTGCATTTATTATTCCTTAAAGATACTATTTAATTTATAAATAATATAATGGACACAACCAAATATGAAATATAAATGGCTAAGTATTGGTTTGTACAGGGAATGCAATCTGAGTTGCCTAGCAGTACACAATGTTCTATCTTATTACTGTGTATTTATTATATAAATTAAAGTATCGGTATTGGCTGTATCGGTATCGTTATCGGCACCTAAAAAAAATAGAGTATCGGTATCGGTATCGGTATCGGCCTCTTTCCTGGTATCGGTACATCCCTAATATATATATATATATATAGATATATATATATATATATATTATATATATATATATATATATATATATATATATATTATATATACATATATATATATATATATAGGTATATATATATAATATATATAACATATATTATATATATAATATAATATATATTATATATATATATATAATTATAATATATATATATATATATATATATAATTAATAATATATATATTATATATATATATATATATATATATATATATTATATATATATATATATATATATATATAATATAATATATATATATATATATAAAATATAATAAAAACATTCTGTAATTTTTACTTTTCAATATATTAAAGTTTCGTAACTCAGTACAGTATAAAATTTTCTCAGATTCTGTCAAGTGCGTTTGTTTTGGTTGCTCTTCCATCGACCAACCAAGTACACTTAATAAGATGGACTTGGTTGAACTCAACTTACTTCACATTCATGGCAAAACTCCCCCTCCCCCCCCCAAAAAAAAAACTGGTCGTACAACCAAAATCTCTGTTGTACGACTATTCCTTACCACCAGGATTTGTTGCCCCTCCTCGTCGGGACCTACGTCTCAGTCTTTCTTTCCCATCTGAATCTACTTCCAACATTACCCCTATCCACATAGAGACAATTGTCTAAAAATGACCATCCTCATAATATTTATAACAACATAGCATGGCCACATTCCTTCAATGGAATTGTCGTGGTTACTATTCTAATTTTGAAGAACTTGTTTAACTAATAAACATACCGTATGTACACCAAAGTGCATATGTTTGCAGGAACTTCAATTATGTTATCGCGAGTTCTTCCAACCGTCGGAATATAAATCGCTGCTAACCTCCATAGAAAGAGGTGACAATGATAGGGGAGGTGCAGGAATACTCATCCATAAATTGGCTCCCAGTGGTGAGTTTACTAACGACGACTTAGCTGATCTTTTTAAGCAGCTTTCTATTCCGGTTGTTACAATAGGAGCCTTCAACCTTCGCCATCCCTTATATGGCAACTGTGTCACCTCGTCTAAGTCTAAGATCCTTATTGATCTAACATCCTTTTCCCTGGGATGTTTTAGCAAGGGGCTCCCTACATCTGAACATTCAGATACACACTCTTCTTCCAGCATTGATATTTTCCTTTTGCTGTCATTCTTTTATGGATCGCTTTACCTAGTCCCACTTTGTGATTATCTATACGGCAGTGACCATTTCCCAATAGACTTAAATGAACTTGGACCGAGCCCAATGTTAAAACCAAATTCCAGTTGGCGTTATGACCGTACGAAGTGGGATACTTTTCATCAGGTCACAGCTATTCTACTTTCTCCCTTCAATATGTGGTTTCTAACCATTGATGATGCCTTTAACTTCTTCCAAGCAAGTTATAATCACAGCAACAAAAGCTTGCATCCGGCGATCTTCCGCAGGTAGGCGTTCGGCAACTCCTTGGTGGTCCCAAGAGTCTGCACAAGCTAACCGGGAGAAGAAAAAACTCTACAGGCAATACAATACAAAAGGATGTGCACCACCACAAACATGATCTCTTCGAACCAATCTCCAAACACGTAAACAATACTTTCGAACTTATAATTCGACTGTCAATTATATAACTCCCCTTTTTTTAGCTTGGAAAATTGCACAGAAAATATCTTACCGCTCCAACAACTCTTAGTCCCCAGTCCTCCGTTATGGGTCTGATATAACCGATACGATCTCTGCTCCAGCAGTTGTTGCAGATGCATTAGGTTATAGATTTTCTAGCTACTCGAGCTCTTCAACTGATTATTATCCCGATCTCCGACAAGGCTTTCGGTTTAACTGGCAGGAGTGCTGGGCGAGTGATCAGAGAGGGGCAAAATATAAAACCGAATATTGGTGAGTGGTCTTAATCTCATTGACGAAATCCCTTGCACGCCTCCGCATTGGCCACACCAATATCACTCACAGCAAATACATGTCACGGGATCCTCCTCTCATCTGCAAATTTCACCGTCGCCAAACCCTACAATCTGTTCACCATATCTTCATCGATTGTCCTCAACTGGGCCCCATTCGCTCTCGTCACTTTCCTACTCTATGGTCTATAACACCTTCTAAAAGATTATTCCATATCTTATCTATATCCTCCCACTTTAATAGCAACTCTATTTTCACTTATCTCCAAGAAATGAATACTCTTCACAACATTCAATTTTGTTATGTAATATTAGGCCTATTTATAATGTAAGGACATTTATTTATTTAGCTTTTTATTTATTATTGACTGAATATTCATTTCGCCATTCAAATTTTCTTTTATGACATTTATAATATGTATGAGCTTGAGCCAGGACCTACCCATGGAGTTGATTATTCAACCCAGTGTGGCCGCTTCCTTGTGGACCGGTGGGTCCTGTACATAAATCAAAAAATAAAGTATATATATATATATTATATATATATCTATATAATATATAATATTATATATATTATATATAATATATATATATATATATATATATATATATTATAATATCTATATATATATATATATATATATATATATATATATATATATATTATATATATATATATATATATATATAGACACACACACTTACTGTAGCAAATATACAAGTCTAAAGCAGTATAATGAACACCATAAATAATAGTTTGGAAAATAACATTGAGCAATTCTCTTATTACAGTCATCCTTCAAAAGTTGGACCTCAGTGCGAATTACCTCTGCAAATTTGTGCAAGAGTGGATGAATTTGGTTTCAAGGAAGCTGCAAGAGTTTAATAAAAAAAAAAAGAAGAAAATAATATGAGAAAACAAAAAAATATATGATAATGGTTCACGAGAGTGACGTATATTAGTCGGTAACGGTCGTAATGTCTCCTATGCTAAGCTCAGTCGTGGTCGAACGAATATATAGTTCGCAGCTCGACCAGATTACAGGTATATTACTGGTCGATATCTAGGCCACGCTGTGTGCCTCTGGTATTATTATCTGAGGTGAACTAGCAGCACGCTCACGTGGTATAGCCTAATGTCCTCTCTCTACAGCAGATCGTATTCTGATCTCGTGCTCGTGTGCTCTATCTACGTCTCGTCTTACGCTCGGAATAACTGGAATGATCAACACTTATGTTACTGTATCTAGAGTGACCTATGGTTAGTTATCTTAATTGCTATGGTAATCTCTCTATGCAGCTATACCACATAATAGAACAATTATAGTCTACTGCTTTCTAGCCATATTGGTATATCCTTTAATGTTTGATTATCCATAGTAGTAGATAATTAGCATCTGCGGACTCGTTTATAGATTTGTATTTTCTATTATTTCAGTTACTACCTTCCGTAGCAGCATAACTGATAGATGCGTTTACGCTGTGACTACAAGTACAGATATGCCAGTAATCAACCTCGCATATTGATTAGAAGATAGACACGTGCTGACGCTGTACTGATTATGTAGCGCTTAGTATTGGCTCACTAATCATTAGTGTCGCGATTGAGGTGTATTCACTGGCTATTCACCTTGTAATTCAATAGAAGTATGGAGTACGATCGTCGTGCCGTTCGCTGAAGACTCTAATACTCTATATGCTACCTTCAATAGATCAGTGCTCACAGCTCTGATGTCAACTAATATTACATGCTACAATTATCCAGCATATGGCAGCAAGGTATCTCAAAGCAGAACTGGCTAAGCGTAGGGCAAGGATCAAAGTGCTCCGGAGGTATAACTCAATAGACCGCGCAACGACTATATATATATATATATATATTATATTTATATATATATTATAATATATATATATATATATATATAATATATTCTAATATATATATCATCACCCATCTCTCTCCCCAAGACTGGGTGTAAGGTGCGATACACATAGCACTGGAAACAGAATAGTAGAAGAATATTACGCAAGTCGAGAAAGGAAAAAGCTCCAGCATAACGCCATTTTATAATCCTTTAGTGAGAACTCGCCCCAGTCAGAAAAAAATCCATCCGTAGAGCTTCACGGGATCGCGATGACCCTCACTACGGCATCTCGTCAATGTGGTTCATTCCCTTGCCCAGGTGGGCCACAAACGTACCCCCCTACAAAACCCGCCATTTCACTTCCTATGTTGTGGCACCTTAAACATCTCTACGTATCTGCAAACAGACCTCAATCATTCATCTCCATCAGGACACTCACTTTACTTGGACTTCAAGTTCCCACTTTTAATTCGGTCTCCAGCCTGCGCTACGGATTCTCAGCACATCACCACTAATACGCAACCGCTGAACCATTAACCTGCTATCAGTACCCTCCTTTCCACATGGACCAAACCTTCTCAATGTACTCATCGTTTTCTTATATTACGCCTCTCTTCATACCACACTCAACTCCTACACTGCGTTTTCAATTTCATTATTTACTCAATTCTTCTCACTACCTAACAAGCCCGCTAGATTGATCCATCCTGAAAACATTGTACCTTGAATTGTCTATATCTCTTATGCCAGGACCTAGTTTAAGACACAGCATAGCAAAATATACTCTCAATTTCACAATATACATTAACACAGGTAACAACATACCTTTGCTTTATAGTAATCGACCATGCGCACTTTAAGATCCCTTAGTTTCCTTTTCTATCACAACAGGTCACAAGGATTAATTGCTCCGCCCACCTTCCTAACTCATTCACAACTTTTACCTAACTAACAAAACTCTACATCAATCCAGCTTATACCATTCTTTCATACCAAACACTATAATGTCTGTTAGGTAACATATTTAATAAAAAGACTCAGACATTCCTCCTTGAATTCCAGTTGTCTATCCAATCCAACCAGCTTATAAAAATTCATACAACCGCCGGTGTATACCCTCTTTCACTACTGCTATAATCTTTAACTCTTATCATACTAATTTACTCTCAAACCACCTCCTCTTTTACAACACCCTGTCCAAAAATCTCTCAAACCAATCCTTCAAACTCTCTTTAGATTTTTTAGTACTCACAAAAACAAAATCATCCCATATAAAAGGCTATGAGCTATACTCCCCCACCTCCTCTTCTTATCCTCCAGATTTTTAACTACCTTCCCCTGCCACCCCCTCTAATTCTTTCATAAACTCATTTTGCACTATTACAACATTGAAATTAACCAAGGAGACCATAGCACATCCCATGTCATAACTCCTACAATACTCTCACAAACTCTCAATTGTTCTACCTCTATACGTAACGTGCCTATATAATATTCAGATTAACTTTTGGCTTACCCATTTAGCTACAATACATCATTCATCAACTTTCTCTTGAATAACCACAGTCTCGAACACTATTGGTCTATTCATTCAAACCAATCAGATCCCTCAGGCACCGGATGCCCCAACAGTTACGCTTCGTACCCCTAAATTACTTAAATTCATATATCCCATACGACTGTTTTAGTGCAAATTCCTAACCTTTAAATACCTAAACTACAATTTATTCTCTTCTCTCTTATCACTATACCCACTTCAAATATATTTGTTATCAATGGAAACTTAATTTTGATCCACCACATCCTCTATTCTTTTACCCACAACTTAATTTTCTTCTACATTGTGATCCCTCTTTGAATGCTCTCCTTACCTCTTTAACCAAATTAAGACAGTCCCTCAGTCACTCATCTCGATGTACTCTTTCAAAACCAGCTACTCTCTTACAAGTCCATCTATGTATACTTCTTAACACTCAACATAAATAATTCCTCTATACCCTAGTTCTGCCAGATTAACTCTTATCCCCCTTTTACACTTACAAAACTTCCAAATTCAATTCATCATAAAGTAACTCATCTCATTTCTGCTCCCTCCCTGCCTCAAGCCGCTCTGAGTTGGCAACTTATTTAGGCACTCCATTGTAAAACTACTTATCGAATCTATACTGTACCACATGAAAAACTTCCAAATTAATTAAATTATCAACTCTCGCACCATTCTAGATCATTTTCTTCATTTCTTCACTTTCCAGTTAACTCTTTCATACTATGTGCCATGCAGATACGTCTTTTAACTAAATCATTTCTTCAAAACTCATCCCTGGATTCTACACTACTTAACCCCTATATCACCTCCACCTTTCACTAATTACATCATAGATCTCCACTACAAAATTATATATACTATTTCATTTTGTACCCATTTACATACACTCCACATCAATCTAATTCACTTACTCATACCTCACACCTAAATTTCATTAATTTTATGAAAAGCACCAACTCTCGGTCTAGTTACATATTATATAATATATCATTATAATCATATAGAATGATCATCATTCTTATTTTATAAAACTTTGGTAGGGAGGGAAAAAATAAATAAATAGTAGTTTCCTAATTTCATCATATGTTAGTCTACATTCATATTCACTATCTTTATCTACATGAATAGTTCATTTTAACCCCATTTTTCCTTAACCTTACGTATATGTAACTTGTAGTTTCTCTTTTTCCTCTCTTATAAAAATTCACCCTCAAACACCCCACTTTTGAATCTCATACATGCTTTTAGAACTTGTTTAACCACGCTCTTTTTTATTGAACATCTGAATCCGCTCGTATCATTCACTGGCGTTACCATCCACTACTGGTATACTTTCTTACTTCTCTACTTTAGTTAACATCCACATTACTTCTCTTAGCCATGTCTAAACAAACGCTTTCTTCATTCTCGAGTTCAGATTTGTTTCAAGTTTCATCTTGCGTGTTCACATGTCAACTGAAATTTATTTTGGCATGAATTGTTTTATAATTAACTTATTATGATTCTCTTATCGAGGCAATACTTTGTTTTCTAGATTTGAATTATGCTCTTATCTGTCACATACACTTTAATTCTTCATTCTCCTGTTCCATTTCCACTAGCAGCTTGCTCAACCTTTTTCCTCGTACTTCAATTTTAACATAAGAGGCCGCACACACTTCATTTATAATCCTCACATGTAAGTTCTTATATCACATATATTAATTAAATACAACCTTAATGATTCCGATAAATCCCACCCCTAAACCCCCTCATGATATTTTATCAATTTCTGTTATTTATATTTTTCAACAATTCTCTTTATACTTCTCATAAAACACATAAAATTATTAATCATACTTATTTCTCTCCTCTTCATGTAATTATCAATTATCTTTTACTTTACACATTTCAACCAACTTCATTTTATTAATATACTATAAGTGGATATTATTATATAATATACATTCTGTCTAGTTTAAAGTAAAATGTTTATCTTTACTTTATCACAATACTACCTCTCGTTCACTTTCTCACCAAAATCAATGCATTATTTATTCTACTATTCTAATTTTTTTCTTCCTATTCATATCCCCATTTTCCACTCACTGTATTTAAATTATATACCTATTTCCCATTTGTGTATTTGGGGATAAACTTATCGGAAGACCATTGTGGTACCTGCACATCAAACAACACTTTTCTTCGTCTGAGACATAACTACTCGTAACATAGCAACTCATCATGAGAGTGCAATTCAAGAAACTGATATGTCTCCAATGTATACTTTAAAGATCAAACTCTTTACTCCCCCAATCTCCATTAACATCCTAGATAAAACTTAATAGTTTATCACCAACCATTTACAATCCATATTGATACGTTTCCAAATTAAGAGAAGTTGTATTAGACGCTACTCTCTTGAGAGCAAGTATTCTCAATCACATAAAGTTTACCGAATATCACAATACACTTTAAACACATGCCACCACTATCGCTGTGCAAACTCAATTCTCAGCACTCCCATAATCCGCAGTACTCTGCCTGTTTCCACTCTCATACACACATACTCTGTGCAACAACTACATACCGACTCTCACTCTCTCCACGATCTTCTATTTCTCTTAGATATACTATCAGTCACAGCGAGCTATATTCATAATTACCCTTCTATAATATATATTTTATCAAACCTCTTCTACACTACCTCATACATACATACTATATTATTCCGAACTTTTCATACATACTATATATGATTCAAAATATTTTTCTCGCAAGAATTGAGCTTAGAGGATAGCAATTCGTACCCACTTTTCCGACGGCAATGTCAATATTAATGAGACATCCTGGTAAATGAATTATGTTATAGTAGTTCATGTGGTATAGCTCACCCACATCTAACTACTATAGTATGATCTATAAGAGTCACGTGCGACATAAACTGACATCAGCAGTTAACAATACGCTTGCTGGTATTGTCTTACCTCCCCAACACTACAGTCCACTATGTGATATCATCTGTTAGAATGTAGTTAGAGTCTAATTTATAATGTATCACGTTTATTTTTTAAATATGAGCTTAATAGTCTTCAAATATAATTTATAATAACAACTATAATTTATTTAATACACCCCATATTAAGGGTAAAATATCACATACCTATTAATAAAAGTATTAATTTTACTCTAGTATAAATATATAAAGAATAAGTCACTAATTAATATTCTTGCATAATATCAGTAATATTATTTTCTTTAGGTACTTATATCTATTATTTATTAGTAAGTATTTAGATAGTTGTAAGCATATATATCTTTTATTCTTAAGTAGTAACCCTTTAGTATGTTATATATATAGTCATCAGCCATAACTAATAAGATTGAATAAACTAATATCAATATTAATGGTTATTATATCATCCTAGTTAAATACTTATATAGAATATATAGTGTAGGATATAAATTAATTTAGATTAGTATTTAAAATATAGTAGTAGTTATAAGTATATAATAACAATATATAGCAACAACTTATATAATATTATATTACCTAATAAGGTAATGTAATACATATGTTATTATTAATTGGTAATGAATAATCAATCTAGGGTATAGGGTGTGTATAATGTATGTATATTATAAATCTAAGATTGTAGTTATCTCAATCAATAAAATATATTGTAAATTGCAATCCCATCTTATATGTTTACATTTTATATAATTTATAAATATAGTTATATATGAAATATTTTACTTATATGCATTATATTTATTTTTCTTAATCATTCCTTTATAATATTTATAATAAATAATATCAATCATTGAGCAATGAGTATTTTAATATTTATATATTGATATATTTATATTAGACTAATATATATAATGACAGAAATAATAATAAATTATTCGATTTAAGAAAAAGATTGATGGTCTAAATTAGATAATAATATATTAAAATAATATTTAAATAAATAATAATAATTAAGATATAATTACACTCACATAATGAATAAATACTAGGAATAATAATTTAAAATAATACTAATAATATAATAATATAAATAAATATAATTTACCTGGTAATAATGATAATATATAAATAATAATAGCAAATAATTAAATGTGTGTCATGCTCACCATTATTTTGATTTCGTTAAGGATGTTTGCGACTTTTAAATATGTTATTGCTAAGTGTGAAAATGACCTTGAATGCCGCATGCTTTTCATAATTTGTAAATATGTTATGTATAGATATCTCTTACAATACAACGTTTATAACAACAGAGAAAAGAGGGAATTATAAATGCTTAAACAAGAAAATGAAATAGTCGGGTGAAGTTACTTATGTCATATCAATATATTATAATTAGTAATAACTCATCAGCTTTAAAACTGATTCAATGGAATTATGATTGTATCGGGTACAATGCAATACGTAGCGGGTATGATGTACCTCACTCTATGTTCCTCACTACCACTTATTACGTAGGATAGTGCAAGTACAATCAAATTAACATGTCTACCCAGTTGTTGTACTTGACACTCTGCGCGAGAAGCATGACGTTTCTTGATATGTATAATATCATGTGTGTTTATGGTATCCAATTAAAGTAAATTCGAGAGAAATACCCCAATCGCTCAAGCTATCTACGACTACACAGTACAATCATAAGCGACAAATTGAATGTGAATGTTGAGAGAGATGTGGATATTCAAAAAAATATTATTCAACTTAATACATTATGAATATAATTAATTGTTGAAAAAAATTAGGGAAAGGAAAGATAATCAGGTATTAGCTCGTACTAAAAGGACTTGTCAAAAAATTTTATATACAATATTGACCAAGAGATCGTTGACATATGATGCTCACAACAAATCGCCATGTTTGGTTCTAATGAGCACCTTGTCAAAATAGTATACCAGCCGTCTAATAAGTGGAAATACATTGCAATTTACCACTGAAAATTCGAGATCCTTCAAGAAATCACCAAATACCCACCTGACTGGAGGTAAATGCAATATGTTAAAGATATAGTGTAAATTTATTGATTATATACTGAAAGGGACATTGGGAGAGTTCAGAATCTGATTTTCAATTTATGATTACCTCACTCAAGGCATTGGTATATATTATATATTGACATAGTCCATAAATTTCAGTAATAGAGTAATTTGACTTTAAAATTTAATTGACAAGACCTTTAGTTTTAACGAGCTAATATACGTTAAAACTGCTATATGAGTTTATAGTTTGAATTATATATTGTTTAAGTAAAAATTACATTTAATTATGTAGTGGGTATGTTATGCGTAATAACGTATAGTTTTCTATATTTATTGAATAAACAAAGTTGACATCTAGAAAGTTTCGGAACATTTAGAGAAACTCGTAACTTAATGTTGACAAAAGATAATCCCTGATAAGGTGCAATGCCGCTACTTGCTGTCTATTTTATCCATTATGTTTTATTATGTACTTTTCTTACGGAAAACCCGCCTTTTTAAGATTTTTTCCTTTTCCTCTGGTGTAAACTGAGTTGGTTATAATTCAAGAAAAGCACTCGCTTCAAGTTTGAACTTGAATACATAAAATGTGAATCTAGAACAAAAATAAAATTATTATTCTATGATACTAATTCCACCTAATTTAATATTAAAGCACCTTAAATTCTGTTACTGATTACTTTAATAAAAAATATCTAAATTTTAGCCATCAATCTTTCTTAAATCGAATAATTTTTTAAAGTCTACACAAGGATATAAAGTATACTTGCATGAAAATGATGTAAACTTTAAAGGAAGAGTAAGAAAATAAATATGCAGAATATTTCATCCTTTTTAAAATAAAATGAACATCAAAGAGGGTAAGAAAATTCAATTTTAGTTTGATGAATCAATCTAGTTTATAAATATTATAATCTTAAACAACAGACAGGGGGAAAAAGATAGAACTTCTAAATATAAACCAATAACACTAAACAAGTTTTACCATTACCAATTTTGCAAAAGTAAATTATATAAGTTTGCTAATTGATGATACTTTACCCTCTTTTTAATATTCACATACTAATCAATATTTTCCCAACTTATCAAAATGTCTACAGAATGTCCACAGACATATTGCAAATAGGCTACTTTTCATCTATTGTTGGCGATGCTACTACTACGGCTACTACTATGAAAGTATTACCTACTGCTACTACTACTACTATTACTACTAATAATAATAGGATAAGCCTAAGGAAAAATATTAACTGATATTGCAAGAATATTAATTAGGCTTTCTTCTTTACAGATAAATACTTTAATAGGTATGTATTCCCTATGGGGTTTATAATAATTAAGTTGTTTAAATTATTTGAGCTTAAGCTATTAAAAAAAAAGAGAAAAATAATAATTTTTAAGCAAGAAGATTGATAATACACTATTTGGGGGTCATAACTGAAATACTAGTCTCGTTCCCGGGCTTTTGTCTTTATTAGATGGGTTAATACAAAATAACAATTATATTATAATTGATGGTGACTTCACAAAGTGGTGAAGCACTTAGCCAATTATAATGCATTTAATGATATAATATTATATGAATTTTAATGAAATAATAAAAACAATTTTTGTACTACAAAAGAATTTTCGGAGTCAATTTTCACGTTTGTAAACGGCAGATAGCCTAGTCTATTTTCGGAAGTAGTTAAAGATGGATTCGTAATTTTGTGATTGAACTGTCCCCAGAGAGTACCTACACTTCCTTGCATACATTTTCTTAATTTATAACCTTCATTGTCGCATCAGAGAGGTAGTTCCTTACAAGTAAATTCCAACAAACTTTTGTCAGGAGAGTCATTACTATTTCTACAGAAAAGGTCATTTATTGCTAGTATCCTAATTCTTTCAAGAATAATAATAATAATAATAATAATAATAATAATAATAATAATAATAATAATAATAATAATAATAATAATAATAATAATAATAATAATAATAATACTTACGGATTAAAGATAATAATAATAATAATAATAATAATAATAATAATAATAATAATAATAATAATAATAATAATAATAAAAATAATAATAATAATACTTACGGATAAAATAGTGCTATTATTCGGAGAAGGTTGAACTGGCTGGTAATTCTGAAGAAAAATACAGTCAGCAAACTAACTAGAAAGATCATAAATATTATTCGAAAAAAAATAAAAATAAAAAAATAAAGTAAAAAAAATTATATATATATATATATATATATATATATATATATTATATATATATATATATATATATATATATTATATATATATATATATATATATTAGATATATATAATATATATATATATATATATATATATGATTATATATTCGAAGACATAGGTATTTCGGGGGATGAAGGTTATTGTAAGGAGGAGGTAATGGGTAGAGTGAGAAAGTTGAAGAATGGTAAATCTGCAGGTATAGATGTAAATTACTAGTGAAATGATCAAGAGCGGAGCGAGATGGGTGATTGATTGGATTTGGAAGTTGTGTAATAAACGTTTATGGAGGGTATAGTTCCCAAAGATTGGAGGAGAACGGTAATAGTACCCTTATATAAGGGTAGGAGAAATAAAGGGTATTTGTAGAGCAATAGGAAAAATGTTGTATCGTATTTAGGAAGTATATGCTGGTATTTTGGTTCGAAAAGAGTGCGTCGAGTGAATGAGGGGCTGCTGATTGGTGAAGAAACAAGGTTGCGTTAGGAGTGGTAGAGGATGTGTGGATCAAATCTTTACAATTGAAACAAATTTGATTGAGAAACATGAGGGGAGAAAAAGAATAAATAATTACTTTAGGTTTTATGATTTACAACAGGATAGGTTTAATAGGGAAGCTTTATGCAAGTATTAGTGATTTATGGTGTTGGTGGTAGGCTTCTGTAGTGGAATCAAAAGTATGTATTGATAGTGAAGCGTGATGTAAGAATAAATGTGTCAATGGTGATTGGATTTAGGATAATTAGCGGAGTGAGACAGGGTTGTGTTATGTCTTCCTTGGTTATTCAATTCGCATATGATGGGGTTATGAAAGAATGCGAGGTGGGATGGCAGGAAATGGTGTTAGATATGATAAAGATGAGATGAGTGGAGGGTGCCCTAACTTATTATATGCGGATGATTGGTTCTTTGTGGCGGATCTGAGAGAGTTTGAGAGGAATGGTTGAGAGATTTGGCAGGGTATGTTAAAAGGAGGGGGTTTGAAAGTAAACGTAGTTAAGAGTAAGGTTATGGTTGTGAGTTGAGACAGTCTCCAGTGTGAAGTTATGTTAGATGAGGAGCAGCTGGAGCAAGTCGTCTGAGTTTAAAATTTAGGGTTATGTGTTGGATGAGAAGGGAACGGATGATGCAGGTGTGTAAGTAGGAAAGTTGTGAATGGCAGGAGGTTGGCTGGTGCAATTAAATACATGGTGAATGTAAAGGGGGACTAAGTCTTGAGTGCGCTAAGAGTCTTTACATGAGGGTATGTTGTTACCAGTGTTATGTATAGTAGTGAGACTATGCTGGATAAGAAGTATAGTCTAAGTTCAATGTGTTCAGAATTGATACAATCTTAGGGGATGCTAGGTGTGAGAAGAATTAATAAAAATGAGGAATGAACGTATTAGAGAGAGTGGTGTGGAGAAAGGGGTAAATGAGAGAATAAATGAAAATATGTTGAGATGGTTTTGTCATGTGGAAAGGATGGAATGATAGTCGGTTGGTTAAGCGGATGTAAGTGGAGAGTGTGTTGGGAACCGACCGCTGGGAGACCGAAGAGAAAGTGGAATGAGTCCAGTAAACGAATGTCTTGAGGAGAGAAATGTGAGTTTTGTAGAGGCGAGAAGAAAGGAGGTATATAACAGGAGTGAATGGCGGGGGATTGTGAGGCGGTATATGGTTGTGGCCCACCGGGCCAAGGGATGGACCCTTACACTGACGATCTACCATAGTAGGGTCCATCGCTGTCCCATGAAGCTTTAGGGGGATTTTCTGACTGCGATGAGTTCTCGCTAATTATTAATTGAGGGGGCGGTAAGGCTTGGGTTCTTTTCGACTTGTGTCATAGCCTCTTCTGACTGCTTTTCTTTTACCGAATTGCTCGTCACGCACCATTACGTGTCCATTCTTGGAAAATAAAGGAAGATATATAAAAATAATATTATATTATATTATATATATAATATAAAATATATATAATATATATAATATATATTAATATATATATATATATAATATATATATATATATATAATATATATTATAATATATAATATAATATATATAGATTATATATATATATATATATATATTATATATATCATGCAAAACCCTGCACAACTGAAAGACTTAGACTCTGTCTCCATCAAGATTTTAAATGGAACCGCTACCTTCCTACCATTCAACAACTTTCCTACTACACCTCTGCAATCATTCGTTCTCTTTTCATCTAACAAATAACCTAAATATTTAACCTCAGATACTTTGTTCCAATTTGCTCCCATTCCATTACCATGATTTCACACAGTGGATTCTCCTCATATAACCTTATCTTTTTTAATTAAGCTTATTTACCAACCTGGATATCGCAACCAATTCGCCAAATATGACGGTTTGAAATATTTTAGTAATAAGTAAAACGTTAATTATACTCCTACTAAATCTTCTAGCATAGGAGGGTGACGATAAAGTAGCCAGGCCAGTGTCATCAAATGAAAGTGCTTGAAAAAGCATGTAAAAAAACAAGAATGATTTACAAGGAAGATATATTGTGTTCCGATGAGCTGTCAATTTTCTTTTCTATCATTTTATCAGAATATTTCACTATTCATAAATAAAATTAATAAAGGGTGCTTGAAAAATTAAGCTGCATAGCATAAAAATAATATACTAAAGAAGTATTATATACATGAAGTGACAACTTGCACACTTTTAGCTCAACATAAATTATTATTATTATTACTTATTTTCATTATTATTTCTAAAAAATAATCCACTCACCATAGCATATTTAGTATATGACTGAGGCAGCCAAAAAACAGTACGATATAAATTTAAATACTGAAGGCCGAGAGATATAACACTAAAGAGAAGCATAAACAGCTCAAACGTAAATTCTTGTAAACGTGGAATGTCTGGTATTGGAACATGCTTTGGAGGAGTGATTGTAGCTATAGGTGGACCTTCATCAATCTTTTGTGTACTCGCTCTGCTAAGTAATAATAATATTAATAATAATAATAATAATAATAATAATAATAATAATAATAATAATAATAATAATAATAATAATAATAATAATAACAATAATAATAATAATAATAATAACAATAATAATAATAATAATAATAATAATAATAATTAATAATAACAATATAATAATAATAAAAATAATAATAATAAAGTATGGTTAAAATTATAGTTAAAAAAAAATTAATCATATCCATTGCAAAGGACGTGTTTAAATTTAATAATAATAATATATATATATATATATATATATATATATATATATATATATATATATATATATATATATATATATATATATATATATATATATATATATATATATATATATATATATATATATATATATATATATATATATGTAGAGGTGTCTACATTTGCCCTGTTGCACAGTAGCAAATAAACTCTCTCACTCAAACTAATTACAACACTACTTTAGTTCATATATATATATATATATATATATATATATATATATATATTCAGACCCGTATATATATATATATATATATATATATATATATATATATATATATATATATATATATATATATATATATATATATATATAAATATATAAATATAAATATATATATATATATATATATATATATATATATATATATATATATATATATATATATATATATATATATATATATATATATATATATATATATATATATATATATATATATATATATATATATATATATATATATATATATATATATATATATCTTCTATGTGATCTACCTTTTTTTCCCCAAGATTGGGAAGGTGCGCTACAAGCATCAGAAAAGAAAAAAGCAGTAGAGAGTATGGACAAATGTCGAAAAGAAAGCCCATCCTCCCCTCTGTACCATTAATTATATAAAAACTCGTCACAGACAGAAAAATCCACACCCTAGAGCTTCATGGGACCGCGACGTACCCTCACTATGGTAAATCGTCAATGTAAGGGTTCATCCCCGCCCAGGTGGGCCGGGTCACAACCATGCCCCCATACAAACCCCCGCCATTCTCTAATATCATGCACCTTTCTATTCTGCCTCTGCCAAACTCACATTTCTCTCCTTCAGACATTCCTTGGTTCACGACTCAACTACACTTTTTCTTTGGTCTCCCAGCCGGTCGGTTCCCAACACACTCCACCCATACATCCGCTTAACCAACTGACTATCATACATCCTTTCCACAGACCAAACCATCTCAACATACCTTCATTTATTCTCTCATATTTAATTCCTTTCTTCACACCACACAACTCTCTAATAAGTTCATTCCTCATTTTATTAATTCTTCTCACACTTAGCAAGTGTCCCAGATTGTCCATCTGAACACATTGAACTTAGATCTATACTTATTCCAGACCATAGTCTCACTAACACATACAATAACACAGGTAACAACATACCCTCATGTAAGACTCTGGGCACTCTAGATATAGTCCTGTGTATCTTGTAGAGAAACGTGCTGATGTTAATGCTAAAGACATATCTAATACCACACCTCTGCATTGTGCTGCTGCCTCTACACAGAATAGTACCATGTAAATATTTAAACTCTGGTGGTGGTGGTGGGGTGTGAGATGGCTATATATATATATATATATATATATATATATATATATATATATATATATATATATATATATATATATTATATATATATATATATATATTTATATATTTATATATATATAATGTTGAGGATGCTTACAGAACTGACCACGGCACCCAAATTAGAGGCCATTATAGGTTGGAAATCCAACTATATGGATAAGTCCTAACAAAACTTTATTAACATATGAAAACAAAGGTTGAGTCCTAACAAAATTCTCTTGATATATGTAAAAAAAAAAAGGTCAGTCCTGACATAATTTTATTATATGTCAAAAAAAAAATGCAAATAGAATATTCAGTTCATGAAGAAACGAAAATATTGCTCTCCTATTGAAGTAGGACGATTCAAACAAGATACAGAGCATTAAATAAGAGATGATGTCTGCTTTGCTATTCACCAGTGTTGTTTGATACTCTGTAAGTGTAAAACGACAGTATAGGGATGATCTTCCCCTTTCGCCGTTGAAAGGTCTGGCGATACAGCGTTAATTCTTATTTTTTGAAAAACTTTAGGATTGCGGCAAGAACTCAAGTGACTAGCAAAGCTATGGCCTAATGCATCTGCAACAGCAGCTGGTGTAGAGATCAGGTCCATAATGGTGGACTGTGAGTGAGTGTAGAGTTGTTGGAGCGGTGAAATATTTTCTGTACAACTTTCAACATTGAAGAAGGGTGAGTTGTGGAGTTGACAATCGAAGTATAAGTTTGAAAGAATTGTTTGCATCCATGGAGATTGATTCGCTAAGATCTGGCTGCAACTGCTTTGAAAATAATCATGTTTGAGGAGTTGCGGGTCCGTTTATATTGCCTGTAGAGTTTTTACCTTTCCCTGTTAGCTTGTGTACACTCTCGGGACTACCAAGGGGTTGCCGAACGCTTACCAGCGGAAGACAGCGGGATGCAAGTTTCTGCTGCTGTGATTATAGTTTACTGGAAGAAGTTAAAGCTCAGAAGCAGCTCATTGAAGGGAGAAAGTGGGATAACTATGGCTGATGACCAATTTTTTCTTCTTTTCTTTTTGGACCACTTCATATGGTTTGACCTGGAAGTGAAAAATGTTGCTGCCATTTGCAACACTTATCTTTGCGAATAAGAATTTTCCATTCTCAAAATTATAAACAAAGTACTAAAATAGGTTAAACCTCAAAGACAGTGTCCAAATTGATCTGATGTCAAGTATCCTTAATTTCAATGTATCAAAAATGAACCATTTCTTTAAAACCTGATGAGAAAATGTTTTTAATGAAATTCGTTTGCTCACTAATAAGATTTTTAATAATTTTTTGAATAGGTTGATTAAGTATAACTGTAGGCAGAGGTGGGCATCGTTACTCAAAAAAGTAGTTCCGTTATCGTTACTCCGTTACTCGGAAAAAGTAGTTGCGTTATCGTTATTCCGTTTCGAGCGCGCGTAGGTGCGCAACGGCGCCGTTACTCCGTTACTCCGTTACTTTTAGCTTTTCAATATGACATTAATTATGGTATCTTAGGCAATTTATTGGTTTGTGTATATTAAATTTTCAACATTATCATTACTATTAAAAAACATACCCTCATGTAAGACCCTAGCACCAAGACTTAGTCCCTTACATCCACCAACGATATAATTGCACCAGCCACCTTCCTGCCATTCACAACTTTCCTACTACACTCTGCATCATTCGTTCCCTTTTCATCCAACATGTATACTAAATATTTAAACCCAGACACTTGTTCCAGCTGCTCACCATCTAGCATAACTTCAAGCCACACCGAGGATTGTCCCTCCACTCACAAACTGTCCATAGCAATCTTACTTTATCTATACGTTATCTTTTTAAACATCTCCCTTTTTACACACCCCCAAGCCAAATCTCCCTACCAATCCTCTCAAACTCTCTTCAGATTCTCGCCACAATAAAACCAAATCACCCAAATATAATAGGGGGCATCCTCCAATTCTCTCTTCCATTCTCCATCATTCTAACCGAGATTGTGAAGTCGGAGTCGGAGTCGCGTAGTTGGGGAGTCGGTAATTTTGAAGAGAGTGGAGTCGGAGTCGGAGTTGAAGTCGGAGTCAGTAATTTTGAAGAGGGTGGAGTCGAAGTCGGAAAATTTTGAAACAACTCCACAACCCAGATTCTAACACTCCCTCATACACAACCGCCCCCACTTTCATAACCATCCATAGTTATCGTAAAATTAAATGAACCAAGAAGACATAGCACACCCCTGCCTCTCACTCCGCTATTAATATTAAAACAATCACTTTCAACTCCATATATTCTTACACACGCTTTACTATCGTCATATATACTTTGATTCCATTCAGAAGCTTACCACCAACACCATATATCAATAACACCTGCCATAGAGCTTCCGTATTAATCATTTCATACGCCTGTTTGAAAATACAAAAAACCTAAATACAATTTATTCTTCTCCTCTCTCATTTTCTCAATCATTTTTTTCAAGTAAAGATTTCATCCACACATCCTCTACCACTTCTAAAGCCACCTTTGTTCTTCATAATCAGTCCTTCAGTCACTGACGCATTTTTTCGACCAAAAATATGGGCATATATATCTTCCCTGGGCATACACTTAAACAAACTAATTTCCTATAATTCCTACACAGTTACCCATATCTCATTTATCCCTATTACTACTCTCCTCCAATTCCTCGGAACTATGCTCTCCATAAACATTTTGTTACACAACTTCCAAATCCAATCAATCACCATCTCGCCTCCGCTCTTGAACATTTCACCGGTACTTTCATCTTATGCCTGCAGATTTAATAATATTCTTCAACTTTCCTGCTCTACACATTACCTCCCTCCCACAATGACTTCATGCCCAAAATGCCTATTTCTTTGCACCATCAAAACCCACACACATTCACTATCACCTCTTCATTACTGGCAATGTTATGCAGATTTTCGAAATATTCCCACCACACTATTGTCACATTCATCTCATCAGCTACGAAAGCACCACCCCTATTCATTATTTCTATGCAGATTTCTCTTATTCCTTATATATATATATATATATAAAAAAGATATAAAGGATATTTTTATATATATATATATATATATATATATGTTATATTATATATATATATATATATATATATATATATATATATATATATATATATATATTGTGAAGGATTTTTTAGCTCGATCGGGGTGGTCATTGGCTACATCAACATTCAAAGAAAGTCGTACAAAATGTAACGGACTAAAAAGTAACGGAGAAAAAAATAACGGAACTTATTCGGAGCGTTACATGAAAGAAAAAGTAACGAGTCCGTTACTCCGTTACTGAAAAAACTAGTTCCGTTAGTAACGGAGTAACGGAGTAACGGATCGTGCCCACCTCTGACTGTAGGTATATGTGTAATACACATTTTTATTGAATTTCAAATGAAACAATGAACTATTTTGAATTTGAGTGTTCTTTTTGTTGTCCAGATTTAATAGAATTTAAAAATATATATACATGCTATAATTTTAAAAGCAATTAGTTTATTTTCCCCCACTTTCAAGCCTCAAGGGTAGTATTCTTGTACACATAGCTATATGTTTTGGGGTAATGCCGTAGAAAGTTCTGTGACCACTGGTTTAGCTATACCTAATTAATAATCATAGGTCAGTAAAACTGAGTAGACCTGTTGTTGTAAATTATAGCCTCATCTATAATAGGTTTCTAAAGTGGAAAATAGGGATGTACCGATACCAGAAAAGAAGCCGATACCGATACCGATACCGATACTCTATTTTTTTAGGTGCCGATACCGATACCGATACTTTAATTAATATAATAAATACACAGTAATAAGATAGAACATTTGTGCACTGCTAGGCAACTCAAGATTGCATTCCCTGTACAAACAATACTTAGTCAAGTATATTTATTTTATAAATTAAAATAGTACCTTTAAGGAATAATAATTGCAAATATAATATTAATAACTTTTTTATGTTTGTGTTTATTTAAAAAATATTCCATTTCCATTTTCAAGTAAGTATTAACAAAGTTTAGCTACTAGCTTTTATGTTTTAACATGATTACAATTTACAAGAAGATTCTTTAACTAGCTACAATATAAAGAATAAAAATAATGAAAGAAGAGACTTCAATTAATCAGCTGAAAAGACAAAATAAAAAAACGCTATTACTCAAACATGACATAATAAATACTCCTTTAAGATAGATATCATTCAATACTCAAATTCAAAAATTCACAAATTGTGATGCAAAAACATTAAGCTTTCACTAGTATCTGGCGAGAGACTGTTCCTTTTTGGGGTGTTTACATTCCTACCTAACCTACACTATAAATATGCTCTCTCTCGACTGATGAAGGAGGTGCTGATAATTATTTGCCTGCAAGCACTGATAATAATGAAAACCTTGGCCCATTTTCATGCCACCGCATGAAAGGATTCTCTTCTGTAGGCAGCATCTCATGTTTTCGTAGAGCCTCATCTCCTCTTTCACAGACTGCAAATTTGAATTATCTTTGCTCCTTGATGACTGTCTCTTCAGTTTTTCGATGAGGTTCCTTGGTGTGATTCCTTTGAAGGTGAATGAGATGTCAATGCAATTTCGGCCATGAACTTATCAAAGTCTAACATTTCCAAATCCTCATCTTCAGTAGGTTTATTTGCTGAAAAGCCACCATCGTCACTATCAGTGTTGTTGCCAGGGGTTGCAGATAAGCGGCTTCCACTTCTCTGTCTCTTTTTTTTTTTTTTTTTTTTTTTTTTTTTTTTTTTGTCAAGCGAGCAAGCTCCTTGGTTATGCTATTTTAATGCATTCTAGAAGTGGTTCACCGTCGGAGGTGCCATTCTTGTGGGGTTTCAGCTAGCTTAAGGAATTCCTTATTAGAACCTTTTATTTTTTTATAGTTGTCACCGCCGCTCACGGGCAGAACCCTATTCAAGGAGTGGGTATTGAACGCCTCAAAAATCCATCTAACGCAAATTACGCAGATAAGCACAGACGCAGGCTTTAAAGTGAGGGAAATTAAATTGAGTAGGAAACACAGATGATGGAAGAGAATTTCCAGCCAGAACAACAGAGGTGGCAGGAGAAAGAAAGAAGCAAGACCGCAGCGAACCAGTTCAGTTACAAAACATCAACACAAAACTCAAAGCCGACACAGCACCCCTTGCTACGAGGGCGTCATATAAAGGTGGTGGTGTCTCCTCGGTTCTGCCTCTACAGTACCTATATAAAAAGGGATAAAGCACCAATATCGCGCCGCAAATATAAAGAGGGTCAAATGAACTAGAAAGTACAGAACATAAGCCTTTTGGGCTTTGACTCGACCCTATCCAAAAGCTGGATGAAACCAGAGCCCCTGCCCCCCACAGATATGAGAGCAGTATCTACTACAAGGGGCGATGAGACCTCATAGCTGGAGTAACTGAGAAGAGGAAAAAAAGTCTCACACTATAAACAGAACTCCCAGTTTCTTGTAGGCCGCCCTAGTGGCAACCACTGTGATTTGAGGTTTTCAAAACATTTTTCTTTATGTTAAGGCCACAAGGATGTTTATATTGTCAACAGGAGAGACGAGAGAACCGTCGAAAGAGATATAAAAGTTAAGTGTCTTAGAGAGAGAGATTTGTAGAAGTTGGGTTTTTAAAGAATTAAATTTCACAAGCTTGAGACGACTCAACCCTGAAATTCTATCCAGATCAGCGAAAATAGAAAGATTAAAAACGGAGGCAATTCTTAAAGTAAAAGAGGGAGCAGATATGAGTAGAAGAACAAGGGTCGAGTCATCGACATATGAGTGGATAGAGTTAGATGTGCAGGTGAGAAGATCATTGATGAAAAGCAGGAATAAAGTAGGAGATAAAACAGAACCCTGAGGAACACCACTATTGACAGAAAAAGAAGTCGCCCCATCAACAACAGCCGACATTGGAGCGATTTGAAAGAAAGCTAGACACATAAGCAAGCAAAGAGAAGAAGGAAACCCAAAGGAGGGGGAGCTTGGAGCAGGATGCGTGCCATACCCGGTCAAATGCTTTGATATGTCAAGCGCCATCACACAAGTCTTCCCGTATCCTAAAGGCGGAAAACCATAAATCTGTTAAATAGGAAAGTATATCGCCAGTAGATCTCGAGCACCGAAAGCCGTACTGGTAATCAGAAAGAAGGGAAAGAGATTCCAGATGATCTAAGTGAGAGTTGAGAAGGGTTTCAAAGATCTTGGGGAGAGAATACATAAGGGAGAGCCATAGGCGATAGCCAGAAGGATCAGAACATCATCATTTTTCGAATAGGGTTGGCAGATATGCGCGCTTCCAACACTGAGGGAAAGTGCTAGTATTGGGGCATGAGGCCTAGAGAATATAGTTGAACGAGGGGGTGGGGTCAGCACGGAAGCACACTTCCCCAAAAAACTCGGAGGAATGCCATCCGGGCCACCCGCCTTCCTTAACGTTGATAGACTAGAGCTCATGCACCCGATCAAATAAAATGACAGGTAAAGGCATAGGACAACCTGAGAGAGAAGGAGGAGGAACAGGAATACCTGGTAAATCTGTCCAGGGCTGAATTAGGAAAATAGGAGGCCAAAGAGATGATTGGCCTTTTCAGTTGGAGTATTAACAACAGAATCATCAGAGCGAATAAGAGGAGGAAAGGATGATTTACAGAAGTTGTTAGAGATGTTTTTGGCAAGAGGCCAGAGATTTGTCAGTAGGGAGAACCAAGGAGGTCGTGGCGCATTTTCATTTATGAAAGTCCGCTTTGCTCGTCGAAGAGTATCCCTGCAACGATTTCTAGCTGAATGAAAATTGGCAAGAGTGATAGGAGAACGAGAATTTTTCTACACCCGATACGCACTGTCTCTAGCCTGAATGGCCAGAGAACAATCACGATCGAATCATGGATTTTGAGGAGAAAAAGATTTAGTCCAAGAAGGAATGAACCTGCTCATCCCATTAACAATTACAGTTCCCACTTTATCAGCAGAATCTGAAGCGTCTTAAGAGTCAAAGCAGTCACTTCAATTATAGTTAGCGTAGAAGCAACACAATGCCCCCCAATCGGCCCGATCAAAGTGCCAGAAAAACCGCATAGGGCAGGATGGAGATGTTGGAGAAAGTATTAAAATTAAGTGATATAAGGTTGTGGTCAGATTTACCGATAGGAGCGAAGGTGGTGTATTTATAGAGAGAAGGACTAGTGGTGAAACATAGGTCAAGTGTGTTCAAGAATCGGTTGGGACGATCCGGAATGTGTGTAGGTTATTTAATCAGTTGCTCCAGATCGTTGAGAATACTGAATGATTCGGCTTCCTCCTAAATCAGTACGAGAGGAACCCAACAATTCAGTTTTGTGTACATTGAAATCCCCTAAATAGAGGACCTCAGTATTTGGATGAGAAGATATAACAGTCTCGTGAGAAGTAGTAAGGTAATCAAAAAATGCATGAAAATCTGTTCTGTTAGGAGAACAGTAGCAGAAGCATAAGAATATTGTAGTAGAAGGAAGAAAGATTTTAAGCCCCAGAACATCGAAGTTAGGAGATTCGAGATTCTCGAGACGTGTTATAGGAATGTTTATATTTACAAAGGCACATACTCCACCCTTCTAACGGAAATTATAAAATAAGTTATAGTTGGATATATTAAACGAGTTGAAGGATGAATTCTTAGCCATCTGGGTTTCAGACAAGAGCATAAAATTAGGTTTAGAGTTAGAGAGGTAGTATTCCATGGATGTAGAGTTAGAGTGCAAGCCATTGATGTTGGTAAAGTCAAAAGAAAGCCACGCCTGTGCAAATCTGCTATCATACACGCACACGCAATCAAAAAAAAAAAAAAAAAAAAAAAAAAAAAAAAATAGACAAAACCAAAGGAAAAATGAGGAAAATTTATTCGAACAAAAACCAAAATTTTAAAAAAAAAAAAACCCTATTTACAACAAAACCAAAGGATGAATAATCCAGAAAGTTTAAAAACCCTCACGCATTCACACGCTCTCACGAAATTTCGTAAAAAAAAAAACTAGATCAACAAAAAAGTAGATAAATCTGTATAAATTATAATAATGGCTGTCCAAATAGGTAAATTTTACGCTAAAGACCAAGTTGGAGAAACGCTAAAAATCTAAGTTAAAAAGGAAATCGAGGAAAAAAAAAACATAACTTAGTACTAGCTATCTATATCGAACTAGATTTATTATTGAATCTAAAAGTTTCTCATAATTTTTCACCCAGTAAGAAGTATTGGCTAAGCACGGCCATTTTTTTAACCGATACCGATTATCAAAAATGGCCGATACTACCGATACCGATACCGATACCGATACTATCGGTACATCCCTAGTGGAAAATATGCTTTATAGAATCATTTTAGGTAAATATTTTCTTATTAATAAAGTTTTAATATATATATATATATATATATATATATATATATATATATATATATATATATATATATATATATATATATATATATATATATATATATATATATATTATCCAAGATTTGTTTAAAAAAAAAATCAGAAACCTTCTACTAATCTGCTGATGTTGAAAGGCTGGTTTTGTTGAGTAGAATGTCTCTGCTGAGTCACACGTCTTCCTATACATCATTCAGTTAAAAAAAAATCGAAAATATATATATATATATATATATATATATATATATATATATATATATATATATATATATATATATATATATATATATATATATATATATATATATATATATATATATATATATATATAAAAATTTATATATATATATATATATATATATCTATATATATATATATAGTTATGTATATATATGTATATATATATATATATATATATATATATATATATATATATATATATATATATATATATATATATATATATTATCACTCACCTTCTCTCCGAAAGACTGGGGGCAAGTGCGTAGTATGCACTGGAAACAGAAAAGTTGTAGAAGAATATGATACAAGTCGAAAAGAAAGCCCAGCCTTATTCCCTTTAGTTACTCTCAGCAGATCCCCTCTGCATCACACATTGCATCAATTCCCTGCAATTGAGAAGAAAAAAAAAAAAAAGATCACACCAGCTTGTACTATTCTAACATATACATTACACTCCAACCCCCCCCCCACCTGCTCCCTCAGATTATTAAACCCATCCACAATCAGTTAACCCAAAGAATGATCTACGCATTTCCATATAACACCATACTCCAGTAGGGTTGTGAAAAAAACGTTTTTTTTAATTTGTTTTTTTTTTTTAAAAAAAACACGTTTTTTTAAAACAAAATGTTTTTTTTTTTTTTTTAAAATTACCTCTTTTTATGTATATTAAAGATGTTTTAAATTATACAGTAGTACCAATACCCCTTCTAGGCCTAAATATTGACTATTAATACGGATTTTATATATACAGTATATATATATATATATATATATATATATATATATATATATATATATATATATATATATATATATATATATATATTTTGGCATAGAGAGAGGGTGTATATATATATTTTTATATATATATATATATATATATATATATATATATATATATATATATATATATATATATATATATATATATGATCAAAAAAAGGATGGTATAACAGGTGGTTTTGGGGTGTCAGGAGAAAATGAGAATGGTAGGAAGGTGATTGATTTCTCTGAAGAGAGATACAAAGTAATACTTTCTTAAACACAATAGTATCCATAAGTATACTAGTACTAGAGTTTTTGTAGGTAGAGATGGTATCGAAGTGAAAAGTATGATTGATTTTGTGTTGGTGAAGAAGGAGATGTTGAAGTATGTGTTGGATGTTAAATCAGTGAGGGGTTTAGGAATGAGATTATCGGATCAATGTCGTACCATAAAAATTAAGTTAGTGGGAACTTGAATGGAGAGGAAGGTGATAAGGAAGGAAGTGGGTAAAATTAAGAGTGAGAAGTTTAGTGAACAAGGTAATAAGGATAAGTATGTAAGAACGCTCGCAAGTAAATCAGTTGAATGGGAACAAGTTGAAACTGAATAAATCTGGAAGCAAATGAAGGAAGCAATTGTTAGCAGTGCAAAAGAAGTATGTGGGTGTGCTAAAGGTAGGAAGTAAGAATGTTAACAGTGGTGGTGGAATGAAGAGGTGATGCAAGCGGTTAAAAGTAAAAAAGAAGCGTGTGGTTGAATGTACTAAAAGCAAATGATAAAGTTTCAAAAGAAAGATGCTTGGAATTATATAAGGAGGAAAAAAAGGAATGCTAAAAGATGCATATGTAAGAGAAAGAAGAGGTAAATGAACAGTTTGGAAGGAGGATGAATGGGGACATACAAGGGAATAGGAAGCTCTTCTGGAAGGAAGCGCGAAAGGTTAAGAATTAGAATAAGGGGAACCTGCTTGGAATAATGAATAGGGATGGTGTTTTTGTAACTGATGAAATGGCTGTGAGTGGAGTGTGGAAAGAACACTTTGAAAATCTGTATAATATTGGCAGTAATGAAGAGGTGATAATGACTGTGTGTGGGTTTGATGGTACAAGAAGGAATAGGTATTTTGGGGATGAGGTTATTAGCAAAGAGGAGGAAATGGGTAGAGTGAGAAAGTTGAAGAATGGTAAATCTGCAGGTATAGATGAAATTACTGTGAAATGATCAAGAACGGAGGCAAGATGGTGATTGATTGGATCTTGAAGTTGTGTAATAAAGCGTTTATGGAGGGTATAGTTCCAAGGGAGATAAAGGATACTAGTAATAGTACCCTTATAAGGGTAGGGAGATAAAAGGAACTGTAGAAATTATAGGGGAATTAGTTTATTGAGTGTTGTAGGGAAGATATATGCTGGTGTTTTGGTCGAAAGAGTGCGCCGAGTGACTGAAGGACTGATTTGTGAAGAACAAGGTGCGTTTAGGAGTAGTAGAGGATGTGTGGATCAAATCTTTACATTGAAGCAAATGATAGAGAAAATGAGGGAGAGGAAGAATAAATTGTATTTAGATTTTATGGATTTGCAACAGGGGTATGATAGGGTTAATAGGGAAGGTCTATGGCAGGTGTTAGTGATATATGGTGTTGGTGATAGGCTTCTGAATGGAATCAAAAGTATTTATGACGATAGTGAGGCGTGTGTAAGAATAAATGGTGTCAAAAGTGATTGGTTTAGTATTAATAGCGGAGTGAGGCAGGGTTGTGTTATGTCTCCTTGGTTATTCAATTTGTATATGGATGGGGTTATGAAAGAATTGAAGGTGGGCGTGACAGGAAATGGTGTTAGAATGATGGAGAATGGAGATGAGTGGAGGGTGCCCTACCTATTATATGCGGATGATTTGGTTTTGTGTGGCGAATCTGAAGAGTTTGAGAGGATTAGTAGAGAGATTTGGCAGGGAAGAGGGGTTTGAAAGTAAACGTAGATAAGAGTAAGGTTATGGTTGTGAGTGAGGACAGTCCTCAGTGTGAAGTTATGTTAGATGGTGAGCAGCTGGAACAAGTGTCTGAGTTTAAATATTTAGGGTATATGTTGGATGAGAAGGGAACGGATGATGCAGAGTTTAGTAGGAAAGTTGTGAATGGCAGGAAGGTGGCTGGTGCAATTAAATCGTTGGTGAATGTAAAGGGACTAAGTTTTTAGTGCGCTAGGGTCTTACATGAGGGTATGTTGTTACCTGTGTTATTGTATAGTAGTGAGACTATGGTCTGGAATAAGAAGTATAAATCTAAAGTTCAATGTGTTCAGATGGACAATCTTAGGGGCATGCTAGGTGTGAGAAGAATTGATAAAATGAGGAATGGAACGTATTAGAGAGTTGTGGTGTGGAAGAAAGGGGTAAATGAGAGAATAAATGAAAGTATGTTGAGATGGTTTGGTCATGTGGAAAGGATGAATGATAGTCGGTTGGTTAAGCGGACGTATAGTGGAGAGCGTGTTGAAAACTGACCGGCTGTGAGATCGAAGAAAGAGTGGATTAAGTCAGTAAACGAATGTCTGAAGGAGAGAAATGAGTTTGGCAGAGGCGAGAATAAAGGTGCATAATAAGAGAGAATGGCGGGGTTTTGTGAGGGGGTATGGTTGTGGCCCACCTGGGTCAAGGGATGAACCCTTACACTGACGATTTACCATAGTGAGGGTCCGTCGCAGTCCCGTGAAGCTATAGGGTGGATTTTCTGACTGCGACGAGTCCTTACTAATTAATGGAACAGAGGCTGGGCTTTCTTTTCGACTTTTGTCATATTCTTCTACTGCTTTTCTTCTGATGCTTGTTGATGCTAACCACCAATCAGTCTGATCTGTAAGTGAAATTAAACACTTTGATGAGAAATATATATATATAAATATATATATATATATATATATATATATATATATATATATATATATATATATATATATATATATATATATATATATATATATATATATATATATATATATATATATATATATTTATATCTATATATATATTTATATATATATATATATAATAATAATAATAATAATAATAATAATAATAATACAATAATAATAATAATAATAATAATAATAATAATCAGATCATGTGAAATGTAATAATTATATGCCCTAGAGCACTAATAAACCTTTATTAAGTACTAAACTCTACTTTATATATTGTATACCTCTTTTTACTATATTTTAATGCTAAATACCCTAAAAAGACTTGAATATATGAAAAATAAGTAATTTAAAAAAACAAAAAAAAAATTTTTGCCTTTGGTCTTTTTAAAAAAACGTGCTTAAAAACGAACGATGAGAATCCCAACCCATACTCCAGGCATACGACCAAAATATCCCTACAGAACAAACTTTAGACAGACATGCCAGAATAATGTTCCTATTTATCGCTATGGACAACATTTGCCGATCCCTTCAGGAGATATAACACATTTTGCCTCTTTAAATTGATTTCGATATATATATATATATATATATAGAGAAAGAGTATTTATTATATATATGTATATATATATATATATATATATATATATATATATCAATTTTTATCTATATATATATATATATATATATATATATATATATATATATATATATATATTTCACGTACCATGTCCCGCATTGCTGAAGGGTGGTGTTGGTAGTTGAAAGGTTTTGAGCTTATCAACACCATTCACGGAAAGCTAGATTTGATAGAAGGAGGTTTTCAGCACATTGCTATCAGACGAAGAGAATTTAAAAATTTCTTCAATGACTCGACGAATTCGAGAAGGGTAGCTTCACCCTTTCTAGAAATTAAAGTTTCAAATTTCTTCTTTTAATTTTGCATTTAATATATATATATATATATATATATATATATATACATATATATATTATATATATATATATTATTAAATTTTATGATATATATATTATATTATATATATATATATATATATATATATATTATTACATATTATATAGCATATGGATATATATATTATATATACATATTTATGGACGATACATATAGCATGTATTATATATATATTATATATATATTATATATATATATATATTATATATATATATTACATATTTACATATATATATATATATACATATATATTATTATTATTGTTATATTATTATGTATATATAAATTACATATATATATATATATATATATATATATATATATATATATATATATATATATATATATATATATATCCGCAATTTGTCTGATAGTTTCTCTATCTATCTGACCTACTGTATGTTTATATAGGCGTTTTCGTTTTTATTTGTGCTTACGAACGTAAGAAATGCTCGAGTTTGCGTTCGTTTTTGTTAAACCGCAAAATCGTAAAAAATGCTTACCAAACGTAAGGAATTTCCTTAATTCTATAAGGTTGCTATTTCCTGTGATTGCGGAATTTAGCACGTTCTTACGAAAATGTGTAAACCAAAAAAAATGACGGCCTGGTAGGCCCGTTTGAATTGATGAATATTTCATTCAATAAAATCAGCTTTAAATCTAATTTCTTCCAAATCGATAAACTCCATCACAATAGTTGATCAATTTTTTTGTAATATAAACCATTTGTTATTTGTTTTATTTCTGTTTATCCGAAATCGACGAGCTCCATCACAACAGCTGATTTCAATTGTTTGCAAAACAAAAGTAAACCTCGTAAGAAATCGTGTTCGTTTTTGCACGAAATTCAGGCAATTAGTACAGGCAATCAGGAGTGCCAAAGAAGTCTTATGGATATTAAGTGTAGGTTTAAGTGTTTTTATATAAAAAGATTCAAATTCTTTAAGCTCTTCTCACCTTTGTAGTTACATTTTTGAAGAATGAGAGAATTTTTCAAGAGATATCGAGGCCCTAATGATCTCTGACAGCTAAATTTTGGATTTTTGTGCAGTTGACAGCCGAAAATCTCTCAACACCAAACCATTACAAAATGTTTCTGTTCAAACCAAAGATGTATTTCTAAAATGCAAACTGGCTTTTTTTAAAATGCTTTCCTTAGAATGTGAATCATTTTTACGAAAGTTCCAAACGTCAGACCCACTTGGTCCATTCCTGTTCACAGATTTACAATGTCTCGTACTAAATATTATGGAAAGATTTCTTAAGTCCAGTAAAATGCCTGCTACAACAACTAAGCTTTTTGTATTAGATTTACATGACAAAGACAATTTGCGTGATGTAAAAGGTATTAATCTTGGATTTCAGACAAAAAAAAACTTCTCAAAGAAGTCACTTCGAATGAAAGTAATATCCTAAAATTCAAACTTGAATGCCAGACTGTGCTAATCAAAATGACAGAAAAAATATTAGAAAGATGTCCTCTGAAGTACAAGCCTGTCCAAGGGCTCTCATCATTGGATCCTAGTATAATTTTTCATCAGCCAGAACAAGGGAAACAAAGATTTGCTTTATTGCTAGAGGCATTGTACACCAATAATCGAATCACAGATTCTGTTGCTGAGAAAGCAAAAGCACAATACACTCTACTTTGCAGTGAAGCTCATTCTACCCTTGAATTAAAATTCAAAATATTTTTGGATGGTGATTGTCCTTCTAAGAGACTTGATGAATTTTTTTCTTCTATAGTACCTGGGAATCAATGTTATGCGGAATTGTGGCAAATTATTAAATTAGGACTGATATTTTCCCATGGAAATGTGACAGTGGAAGGAGGGTTTTCTGTAAATAAAGCAATTTTAGTAGAGAATCTGAAAGAACATAGTCTGATTTCTCAAAGAACAGTGCACAATGTTATAAGATCTCATGAAAGTATTCATAAAGTTCCTATCACTCAAAAAATGTTGACAAATGTAAGAGCTGCCCATAGGAGATATGAAGAACATCTCAAAGAGTCAAAACAGAACCAAAAAAGAAGATAATAAAAAGGTTGAAAAAAGAAAATTATCCATACAGATCAATAAACTTGAAGAGCAGAGAAAGATGTTAAAACAAAGCTTTGACA
>JABUQX010005761.1:80000-82500 GCA_015478945.1 Trachelipus rathkii
AGAAGAAGAAGAAGAAGAAGAAGAAGAAGAAGAAGAAGAAGAACTACTACAGAACACCGACTAGCAAAGACTTTACAGTCCACTCTAGGCTAGTCTGAGGGAAGATGAGGTCACCGGCTAGAACGCTATAATTAACCCTCTAAACGGTGAACACCAAAACTGTTATTACAAAATATTAATGTAGTGTGATCCATGATGTCACCGGCTTAGAATGTTAGAAATAACCCTCTAAGCGGTGGACATCAAAAGTAAGAAGAAGAAGAAGAAGAAGAAGAAGAAGAAGAAGAAGAAGAAGAAGAAGAAGAAGAAGAAGAAGAAGAATACAATGATGTAGATGATGATGGTGTTCTAACCACCACATGAGTCTGTTATTGAAAAATTTTCCATAATTGTACCTATACATGGCAACAAGTGAATATGCCTCTGTTGTTTTGCATCTTTGGTAAGTTTCAAGATAGGGAGAATGAAAGATCTTTTTATGATTGTGGATAAATACTATGCACAACAGTAAAAGATTTTCTAAAGACAAATCCTGTATCAGAGTCAAAAAATCATTTGGTACAAAATCCCATCCAGGAGTGAAATTATTCTTGAGGGATCTTAGAACTACTGTTAACTCTTCTATGAGAAATTACTTACCTAGGTCACTATGAAATATGAAGTAAGAATTACTGACATTTGACCTATAAAGGTTGTGTAATTGGGTCTAACTGCTAATGGGTCAAAAATGTACAAAGTTTGCTGAAAGAAAGAGGATAACATCTCTGCCTTTTTGTACATCGCCAAGAAGAAAGACCATGCACTTTTAATGGAAAGTTCTGTTTGGCATATGTATCCAAAATTTTCTTGAGAAAATTCCATGCCTGGGTTTCAGGTGTAAATAAGGTCAATATACCAGTGAGCTTTTTCCAGGCCTTCCAGCAAGTATCCTTCTATGTAAGACAGCTTTCCTTTTATAGTCAATGCAATGAACTGGAGTGGGGGGGGGTCTTGCACAGATTTAAAGCCAAATTTCTTTCTTGAATGTCTTTGCATTCATCTGTCCACTAGAAATATCTAGATCTCCTAACCAATCTTCCAGAACTAAAGGTGAAAAATTTTCTTGCAGAATCTTTTATGGTTTGTGTGACCTGTGACACCATATCCTCCAAAGAGTCATCACTATGGAGATGAACCAGAGTAGCTGTGAAATTTTTTCCCATATTCTATAGCCAGTAGGAAAATTCAATTAGGGTCTATGAGTAAAATTGGATAAAGACACCTGTTCTTGTAGTTCCAAAATTATAGGCATATGGTCACTATCCATATAGGGACCCTGGATAACAATGAAATCTCCAAAGATAGCACTACCAAATAAAGAGGTCTAGTGTAGATTCCTTGGCATTAAATGGGTGAACACAAGTAGGAAAGCCAGGTAAGGTAAGAAGATGGAGAATATCTGAATTTAACATAAAGGAATTAGTGAACCACCAAAGATCTGGCTCTGGCTCTGGCTCCAGCAAGGCCAGATAGATATCCTGCCTTTTTACACCTCTCTGACTCTGGCCAGAGTTTTGTGTAGCCTTAATTAACAATTACTTTTAAAATAAAAGGCCAATCATCTCTTGGCCTCGCCTATTTTCCTCCTAATCAATCCTGGACGATTCATTGGCCTCTTTCTCCTCCTCTCCCTCAGTGTCCCTATGCCTTACTGTCATTCATTTGACGGTGCCATGACTCCTGAAAATTTCTATGAAATTAGGAAGACTGGTGTGAACCATATCATTCCTCTCGCAGTTTAGAAGTGGCTTCCGTGCTGGACCCCACCCCTCGTTCGACTATATTCTCTATGCCCCAAATACTAGCACTTTTTCCTCAGTGTTGTGGAAGCGCGCATATGTCAACCTATTCCGAAAAAAAAGGATGCTGTGCTCTGATCCTCTAACTATCGCCCTAGCTCTAACTTGTATTCTTTTTAAGATCTTTGAAACCATCTCAACTCCTCACTCTTAGATCATCTGGAATCTCGTTCCCTTTTTTCCGATCACCAGTACGAAGAAAGCTTTTGGTGCGCGAGATCTACTGCGATATACCGTTCCTATATAACAGAATTATGATTGTCCACCCTAGAATAACGGAAGACTTGTGTGGGGCCCGCTTACATATCCAATATGCATTTGACCGGTATGGACCGCGTCACTGCCTCCAAAGCTCCCCTCCTTTGGGTCCTCTTCCTCTTTGCTTACTTATGTCTAGCTTCTTTCAAATCGCTCAATGGGGGTGTGATGGGGCGACTTCTTTTCGTCAATAGTGGTGTTCCTCGTTCTTGTTTTATCGTCCTTCTATTCTGCTTTCATCAATGATCTCACCGCACATTCTAACTCTATCCCCTCATAGGCTGATGACTCGACCCTTCAGTTCTCAAACTCGATTCAATTTGCTCCCTCTTTTTACTTCAAAAAAAATTTGCCCTTACTGTCTTAATCTTTCCGATCTATTCTCGCTGATCTGGATAAATTTC
>JABUQX010005761.1:85000-93486 GCA_015478945.1 Trachelipus rathkii
TTTGATGTTCATTATTATCATTCTTATAAGACTTAATATTATTATTTTCGCGATCTATTTAGTTATCATTATTTTCGTGTATAGTTCTTCCAACCAAATGCAATTATTATTATTTTATTATTATTATTATTATTATATATTTATTATACTATTATTATTATTATTATTTTTAATGATAATCTTATCAGAATTAAAATTGTTTTCTTTATACGTATTATCATTATCACCAGCTATATTGTTTATTGTGGATTTTACAAAGAATAAATTCATTGAAATGTTGAGTAGTAAGATTCATGTTACATAGTGCTGTTTATTATGTTTAAATTAAATAATTATACCATATACAATATACAAATCTGATGCTAGGAAAAGGTTTTGATATTTTTTAAATTTAAAATTTTGAATTTGCAAAGCAAAGTATGTGCTACAGTATAAGTTAATTATAATTGGTGAATGAAATTAAAAGCTATGATAATTTAAAATATATTATAATGAGATGTACCTTAAATCCGATAATGCGTTAAGATTATTATATAAAAATTGGCGATTATAGTAATCACTAGGACCTTATAAAAATTATGTTAGGTTGGTTATGTTATTTGAATAGGGGGGGTTTTTCAGGGGGGTTATATTTGGACTTTTGTGAGTGAAGGCTGTAGTTAGGTTAGTTTTATGAATGTTTGTATTTGGTTAGGAGGTAGTTTAGGTTATGCCTAGGTTAGTCTAGGTTATGTTGTTTGGTTAGCTGTTATGTAATAAATTAAATTGATATCTGGATTATTTTAATGAGAATCTCATGATTTAAGAATTTAATTTGTGATTAATTTACTTGATTAAGAATAAAGTTTTTATGCCTATAAATAATATATGTAAATAAAAAGTATATATATATATATATATATATATATTATATATTTTATATTATATTTTTAATAAAAAGCTTATATATTAATAAATTGCTATATATTGGCAACAGTTACTACTATTACCTACTATTATTATATGATATATATTAGGTTTGGTTTGGAGTACTATATAATATGATATATATTATATCATATAAATATATATAGTAGGTATAGTATATAAGTTAAGTATTACTATAATCTGGTAGTATATTGTAGTATAGTGTAACGCATTAGGCTTCTAGATTTTAGTTGGCGTATATCATATGCGTAGGTAGGGGTGATATAGATATATACTGCTAAGTTATATAATTATATTTCAGGACGCTTGTTATGTATTTAAGACTCCCGTCGTTTGAGTGTTTTTTTTTTTTGTTTTTTTTGGTTCATTAGATTATTTCTTCTGTATAAGCCTATATAGATTTTCCGCATAACAGTCAATATGAAGGTACTGTAGGGTGACGCAAATGATTCAAAGACTAGTAGCAGGAACACCAGATTAGGGTTTTGCTACGACTCCGTCCAGTTTTAAAGTTTTATTATTTATTTTCTATACTACGACTCGGAATACCCAAGGTCAACCGCCACAAGTATGCGGCTACGCCGGGGTCTCTCCCGCTCTCCCCCGGCCCGGGACAACAGCTGCTGGGGATAGCTAGTATTCGCCCCCCTCTACGCGGGGAGGGTCTCCGGTAACCCCGCTCTTTTATTTTGTATTTGGGTGTCGCGGTGTGGTTCCTCCGCCCCTCCCCTCGGGGTATGGAAAAACGTTGTGCTCGGGCACTGTAGCCTCTCCGGATTCTGTCCCCGTCGGCTCTGAAAGCCCCTAATTTTTCTTTTTGTTTTTTTTAATTTGTTGAAGAAAAAATTTGTTGTTGTTACATTGAATAGAGTTTTACGTCCTCATTTTCCAAATATGATAAACTCTCCAGGTATTTCTTCTGATTATGGTTGTTCGTGTACTTTTCCTATTTCATTTAGGACACAATTTTATTACTTTCTCTTTCTATCCACCAGCTCCATCCACTCCTATGAGTTTTTTCTGGTACTTTAACATGCTTATACCCGCTTGATCTGTTCTATATACTAGAGTGAAGTTAGGGATTATTCCGTACAAGTGTCGTACTTTTTGAGAATTCTCCTGGCCCTTTTCTATATTATTAGACTTATAAATGGGATTTTTGAAATATTATTTAAAATATTTCGAACTTATTGAATAGGCTCCCATCACCCGCTTGAGCAATTCATTGTTAGTTGTATCATATAACGTGTCTAATCATGTTAACATAAAAACACCCACACAATATAAAAAATCCACAACTCTGATCCAGCGATGTATTCAAGCTAAAAACACTATTCAGGGTCCGTACATTATTATATAATATATATATATATTATATAATATATATCTATATATATATATATATATATACGTCTTTAGCTTCCATTACTAGCTTATATATACTAAGCGTTAAAATATATTTGCTATAGTTTAGGCGGAGTGAGATAATATATATTTATGAATATATGTTCTAGATTATTTTATCAACACCACTTCTTAATATTAAGGTTACTACCTCATATAATTATATATAGAATATAGTATATATTGAGCCAGTGGCACTTCATGAAATGAGCGTGGTTTCATATTTGCTTTTTCTCGTAGCCACGCATGAGCGTTCAAGCCAAGTGTTCGGCTCACTTCACTCCGTCGGTTCGCTTGGTAGGCGAGGCCGAAAAAGGGGTCGTTGTGCGGGATCTTCGTCGCGTCGGGGCATTCTCTCCGTCACGAACATCCCAGCCACTACTTCATACTCGTCCACTCACCCGCGTCCACTCAAATTCTTATACCTGACATGCTCTCATGCAAGCGAACAATCCCCGCTCTCACTAGCCAGATAAAGAGAACACCACAAAACCAGAAGGCCACAGGAAGCAAGTAGGTGTCGCCGAGGAAAATGAGCACAGAAATAGTTCCTCGTCCTCCTGTGGTAAAGTCTACAGGGCATGGTTGAAAAGGAGATCCACAGACCCACGATGTAAAATGATCTCTGGGCACTACTCCGAATGTTGCGTCTGCGTATGCTGCCTCTCTTTTGCTTCGAAACCAACAACTTGGAAGCTGGATGAACGTATTGACTTAATATCCCTCCCTCCATCCGTGGCATTTGAAGGTAACCCAGGGAGCCGCAAAGGGGGTGAGAAAAACTCTAACTCCCTTTAGTGACCCTTGTCTCCTACCGCGACATTAACCAAGTAGTATCCCAGGAGAAGCAAAAAACAGAAAAATATCACAAATAAATGCGTGTGAGAAGCTCTAACCTCTCCCTCCCGTCCGGCATAACTACATAACACAGCCTATTCAAAACTAACGAGCACAAAAAGCAGCCAACTTAGAATAGTTCCACCCATACGCCGCGGAACTTTTCAGCCCACAAGTGAAGATAAACCGCTAAATGACGCTGAACAAATGGTACGTGGAATTTGGTCAAATAATAAATGAATTTAGTAACACAATTGCTGATATCCCAGTATCATACCTTTGGCCGAAATCTCCGCCTAAATATTGACATAACACTTACTACTTTCAACATTATATATCCACACCCAGGAACTTCTCATCGTGAGTAAAAACAACTTGAAAAGTAAGTAACAATGAAACTATACAGTAATAAATAATCATAAGGAATAGCAAAATTAAGGGGCATAATATAATTATATATGCAATCTGCTTGAAAGAGAATATAAGAATAGTGAATATTTTTTATTATAAAGTTCAACTCTTTTTCAATATTATTCATTTGTTCTATATTTAATTTCATCAAAATTATACTATAAAGAAAATTAGTCAGTCATGCTATATATATATATATTATACTATATTTTCGTATTTGTAGTGTATACTTTCAGAAACAAATACCCATCTCTTTTCGCTTATTTCATAAATATTCAATAATATTTATTAATAGGTATTTATGAATTCTGTACTTTTTTATTAATATTTCTCCTATAATTATATATAATTAAATATATAATAATTATAATATATGTTGATTATCTTGCTTTAAATAATGGGCCCAAATTTTCATAATTATTATCTAATTTATGTGTGAATCTTGCAGGCAAATATATATTATTCATACTAACTAACCCAAAATCAAATCTTAATCATAGAGAGATGATTAATTTTATTAGTTTTGAATTTTTAATTTTAATAGTAGAGAGAGGGTGTAACCACCCCAAAAAGGAACAGTCTTCGCCAGATACTAGTTGAAAGCTTAATGATTTTTGCATCACAAATGTGAACTACAATGTTGGGAACACCTAAAATATAGAATTACTTTTAATCTTAATAGAGTAAATCCACATTTGAATTACTTCTCTATATATTAACTCAATATCAAACACGAGTTTTTCAGGCATTCTCGTCTTAATCAGCTGATTAATTATGAGGTCTCTATATTCAAGCATTAATTTTTAATATCATTTATATATAAATATATCAGTGTTAAATGAAAGAAATCTTAACTTGTAAAAATTATATATTTTTTAAAAAACATAAAAGCTTATGAAGATAAACTTTTAGTTAATTTACTCATTGTTTTTCTGGGTAGAATTAATTTAAATAATGGCCACTAAACATAAAACTATAATTTTATTATATAATATAATATTTGCATTATATATTATTACTACTAACAATGTATATTAACTATTTTAATTTTATAAAAATAATAAATAATATATATATACTTTAGTGAGGATGAAACAAAATATATGAAAATATATAATGGATTATCTAATATAGATATAGGTTTACTAAGGTAGAAATAATATTTCAGTAAGCTGTCCCGTCTGCCTGAAACCGCGTACACAAGGATTGCCTCTATCTTAGTACAGATGCGCGTCTTGCTAGTACCCCGCAGATTTTAATATAAATATAATAAGTTGAAATAATAAAAATATAAAATTACTATAATACTAGAAAATACTCACAGTTGATTAATATAGTCTAAATTAAAAATTCGTCGATAACTCTATAATAAATCTAAGATAAGAAGTTTAAACAGGATTATCGATAGATAAAAATTAAAAATCTCACATTGCGAAAACTTAACAATTCTACTTTTCTGTGGTATCGGTACATCCACATTACATTTGTCATACAGTAAAATAATAGATAAATAATTATGGAATAATAACTATTTAATTAAATATTATGAATATAAGAGATAAATAAAAATTAACTAATGTCTATTTTAATTCAACCATATTAATATATATAAGATATATAAAATATTATTTATAATTTATATAAAAAAGATTTTCCAGGGGTAAGTTAATATTAAAATATACGCGATATATCCTGACCTTTATAACCCGCCGTAGAGGGTTATATAGTAAATATTATAACCTAAAACCCGCCTGTTTTAAATTTTATATCCAACCTAAGTGTACCCAGTACATTAAAATAGATTACAGGATATAATATATATATATAATTTATAATATATTAAATATATATAATTAATATATATAATAATAATTAATAATATTATTATATAATATATATTAATATATATATATAATTTTTAAATATTAATATTATTATATAATATATATAATATAATTCAAGTATAATAAATATATATATATATAAGATATATTTATATTAATTATTATAAAATATTATATTGTATTATTAAAATATCTAATATATATATATATTAATATGATATATTTTTTATAATTTAATATTATTAATTATATAATTAATAATATAATATAATATTAAAATATTATTATATATAATATATTATTATATAAATATATATATATATAATATAATAATTATAAAATATATATATATAATTATAATATTAATATAATTTATTAAATAATAATATAATATTTATTTATTTTTTATTAAAATATATATATTAATAATATATAATATATTAATTAAATATATATCTAAGAGTAACGACTCCATTGCGTAAAATTCAAGTGCTATCGTGTCCAGCACGAGTTAATACATTATTAAATTAAAAATATCGAATTTTTTTATAACAATATAAATCCATTAACATTAGAAATTTTGATGGCATGTATAAAATTTAATTCTTATATATTTTGTTGCATTTACCTACTGCATTAAATTTACAAATATAAAATTATAATAAATAAGATTAATATATATGACCAATGTAAAAACGAAATTAATAATATAAGTAGTTATAACCTATACCTATTAATATACATCTTTAAACTATTTTTATAAACCCTAATTAATTAATATAAAAATAATATTAGGAAGTATATATATAATCTTCCTTATTGGGTAGGGGGAGGGTAATTATACAATATAATTGGAAACAAAGAAGGTTTAGTGATTAAGAAATATCATCAGTATAGGAAAATAATATTTTTGTTATATAGTAACGTAGTTTACCGTAAAATTCTGATATTTGCAGTTTAAACAAAATATAATTGTTTATTGTAATTTTTAGAATAGCATTAATAATTAATGATATACAACATTAATATTAGTTTTAAATATACTAAAGATACAGTAAAAATTTAAAAAAATAATTATTAATAATATAATATCTTTTTATAAATATAAACAATAATAAAATAGTCTAATAATATAAAATTGAAAATTAATTTAAAAAATATGTACTAATAATTAACAAATTATTAATGAATATTATTTTATTAATGAATTAATTATTAATTAAATGACTATTAAATATTTTTAGAATAAAAATATTATTATAATATATTATCAATTTGAACAATTAGACTCTTAGAACATTACATTTAACAGAAAAATAATAATACGTATATATATTATTTATTTATTTATTATTATATATATCCTAGAAAAATAATATAATAAATAATATATATAAGTGTATATTTCATAAGGGTAGTCCTTCTCCCCCACCATGTTATATATAATAATAAACTATTTATAGGGAAAAAAAAAATAAACCATTTAAAAATGTATAGCTATATATATTGTATAATATATTTAAAAATATAAACAACACTGACATAAAAATTTAATAATAATAATATTATAATATCATTCTTCCCAAACATCAAACATTTTTTTTATGTCTATTAAATACTTGATCTTATCATCTAAGTATATTTTATATTTTTAATTATTATATTTATTATAATATATTTATTTTAATTTAATAGGAATAGGAAAAAAAAATATAATATTGAGAGGCAGTAAAGAAAATAATAACATTTTTTATATTATATATTTATTTATTATTATTTTATATATTTAAATACATATTATTAATCATTATTTATTTTTATAGGCCCGTGAGGACCTCCGCTTTATACTATTAGATATATAAATATATATAATTATTATAAATATATATATATAAATATAGAGAATAGTAGAATAAAATAAGAAGAAGAGATAAATGGACATAACAGAGAGATAAATAAAAAGTTTAACTGAGAGTCAAGCAATTAACTAATAATAATAAAAAAATAGATAATAATAAATAATAAATATTAAATAAATATAAAAACAAATAATATAGTCGATAATAAATAATTTAAAAAAAAAAAACAGAAGTAAAATAAAATTCGAAATAAAATAAAATATAATATATAATTATAATAATAATATAAATAATAATATAATAATAATAATATATAATATATAATTAATAAAAATAATATATAAATATATTATAATAATATATATAATTATATATTAATATATAATATATAATAAAATAATAATAATAATTAAATTAGTAAAAGCGAGACACAGAAGGAAGCTATTCCGATGAAAGCCTTGATTCGATATTATCTTTTTTCGTATTTGAACTAAAACACGAAGTAGCAGTTTTCCCCAGTACTATCACAAGCACCATGAATGAGACTTAATAACAATTTAATTTCACATCCTCGTCAATGCGTCCGGTATGTGGATGCAAAAAAAATAAAGATTAGCACATGTTTCCTCTTTCTATTGAGATATAAAGAAGTGACAACTATGAGAGAAGATTTATTATATTATAACAAAACCTGATACCAGACAATAGCACTAAGTATTAAGTTCCGACTAATATAGGATAGCGTATTGAGAGACAGAATGAGCATTATCATCAAGTACTCTGGCTCCACCACTTGCTGCTCACCCCCTCTAGGTAGAACTAGGTCTATCCTCATTGAGGATATAAATATTATAATAATATAAAATTATATAATAATATAATATTTATATATATAAGTACTAAACAAAACCAAGCATACATGATTTTATATAAACTACCACAAATACAACTAAATGTGAATACACAGTGTAGTTCTGTGTATTTCAAGATACTGGTAGCAGAACAATAGACAGGAATATATTTAGAGTTGTATCCTAATTAATAAGGATAATATTTAAAAATAAATTTAGTAATTTTTAAAGCTACTTTTTTTTAACAGTTGTTACCACCGCTCAAGGGCAGAGTCCTAATCAATGAGGGGGTGTTATTATTAATATTATTATTATCATTACCATTACCATTACCACCATTAATAATATTATTA
>JABUQX010005762.1:0-2500 GCA_015478945.1 Trachelipus rathkii
CCCATAGGTCGAGTATAGCTGGTATCTTTGATAGATTGATTCACTTTGTTAAGGGATTTTTTAGATAATACGTCTTTACCTGTTACATAAGGGCTCAGCCAAAGGGCTGTGCCCTTTACCGCTTACACCCTCTTCAGGGTACCCCGAGATGGGTCTTCGTGCATCTCTCTGGGGTGATCTCAAAGTAGTGCTTACAGTGCTTACAGTGCTATCAAATCGCCTCTGTATGAGGCGCTGTTGCTTAATCTAACAGTTTTGAAATGATATTTTCTGAAAGGGGGGCGGGGTCTAAAATAGGGTAAGGATAAAAATATTTCATGTTACCTCATGAAAGCGTTAGGTGTTACAAGGAGCACATCCCCTGGGTTTTCTCTCGGAAGGTAATGTGTTGCTTTAGATACTCTTGGTTAATGAAAACTGTTTATTCGTAAGTTAGGTGCGTTATGTTAAATATTACTATGACAATGTGAAAATAACACTGATTTGTTAGAGAAATGATGAGTTTTTGTAAGATATTACTGTGTTAACTAACGATGATGTGTTAGAAACGTGAGCCTAGATTAAGTTTTTGTTGGGTAATGTTAGGTTTGCCCTAGAATTTTGCTAATGTCTATGTTTATTCATAGTTCAATTGATGTTATACTCAAAACGAGTGACACTTTGATGAAGATGGTGTTAATTCGTAGTTCCAGATGTTGGTATCTTTGATAGATTGGTCACTTTGTTGAGGGATTTTGTTAGATGATGCGGTTTTACCTGTTGCTGATATGCGAGAAAAGTGGGAACATATCGAGTATTGTATGACCTATTAGCTACTTTACCTTTGATAAGTAGGGAATTTTCAGGATGTTAGCTGATTATTCATACGCGAGATATGTTAAGTTTGCCTTTGTACATTATATTCTTAGTTGCGGTTAAGATATGTTAGTTTTATTAATTGCTAAAGTTTGTTGCTAAGCATATATTCAAGGTTAGTATATAAAGAAACTTATTTTTTGTGTTATGTTGGATAAAACTTTGTTATGTTTACAATTAATTCGTGGTCTGTATGATAATTGGGTACAACTATATTATAAAAACCCTTTGTTAAATATTACTAGTCACTGTAAAATTAACGTTTAATATGTTAGAGATATGCTTGGAAAATGTGAATAGGTTACGTTTTGTATGCAATCTTAGTTACTTTACATTGTGTTAAGTGTGAACTTGTTAATGTTAACCCTGTATTCATGCTTAAGTTGTGTTAGTTGTCTATGTACATATTTCTTAGTTCATATGCATGCTATGTTACTTTATTAATATAGAAAACCTTGTTATGTTTAGCATATATTACGGGTGTTCAGTATATAAAGAACTCACTGTGCTTATGTGTATCCGAAATGATAGTCTAAATGCTACGTAAATCTATGTTAATGTAAAATAACATTGATATGTTAGAGCATATGCCTTGAAAAGAGTGAATAGGGTTACGTTTTGTATGCTGTGCTAAGTACTTACTGTTGTTAAGTATGAACTTTGTTAATGTTAGTTGTTTATTCTAGCGTAAGTTGTGTTAGATTTGTCATGTGCATTATATTCTTAGTTCTGGCAATGCTATGTTAGCTTTATTTAATGCGAAAACAATGTTACGGTAGCATATATTTCGTTGGTTGGTATATAAAGAACTTATTTTTCTTGTTGTTGTTGTTGTTTCTGTTGTTGTTGTTGTTGTTGTTGTTGTTGTCGTTGTTGTTTGCTGTGTTGTTATGTTGTCTAACGAGAATATTAACCCTTTTTGAACTGATATTGGTTCGTTTCGTTGCGTTGTAATTTTTTGTTGTTTTAACCCCCTTTTTTTTCTTCTTGATGGTGGAAGAAAGAATCTCATTACCTAAAGGGTTGTTTACGCATACGATTTCCTCAGTAGGATATTTTTTCGCTGTACTGGTACGATGACATCTCCCCGCATCTCCACATCCGCTGTTGATATCTTCACGAGGAGCTTCGTTATTCCCAACGTTGTGTCAATAAAATTTTATCGTCAACCTGGATGGATACCGATACATTGCTTGTATTCCTGCCAGAGAGTCAAATAATAGACCTTTTTCGTTTGTGCTGAGGAAATGTTCATCAAGCATTTATCGCATCTGCTTGCTGCCATGGCTAGAGGCATAAGGGTATGTATTTCCATGGTTCGACGAGTAGGTGAAATATCTTGTCAGAGGGATAGTTGAGAGGTCATAAATAATGGACGTGTTGTACTCTCGCGTTGGTGACAATATTAAAACCTTGATTGTACGCCAAAATATTGGAAACCCATTCGATTGTGTGACCTTCAATTGCGTAACGTGTTATAGCGTTTCACAGTTCGAACTTCTGAAAATATTACATCATTGCTTAAAATAAAAACGAATTAACATCACATCTTAACGATGTTGACATACTTGATGACATAATACATATAGCACATGGTGTAATCTATGATATTTACACCGAAACATGTGGTTTCCCGTATAATGCA
>JABUQX010005762.1:12500-25734 GCA_015478945.1 Trachelipus rathkii
AACATACCTATGATTTTGGTTGCATTTAGAAGCAGAATCTGCTCTAAATTGAGCAGCACTCCAATATGTTAGCCAGACATACGAAATAGGTAAAAATAGATATGCTTATTTTCAAAAAATACATAACACACGGTTTTCTTTTTTTTTTTCTTAAATTAACTTAGCAAAAAACATCCAAACAAATTAATAAACCCAAAAAATAATAAAAAAGACTATCTTGAGTGGACTGTAGAGCTCTTTGCTAGCTCGGTGTCTGGGTATGTTCTGGTAGTTCTTTCTTCTTCTTCATCTCTTCTTCTTCTTTTCTTTTTCTTTCTCTCTTCTTTCTTCTTTCTTTCTCTTCTTCTTTCTTCCTTCTTCTTCTTCTTCTCTCTTCTCTTCTTCTTCTTTCTTTTTTCTTTCTTTTCTTATTTTTCTTTCTTCTTCTTCTTTCTTTCTTCTTCTTCCTTCTTTCTCTTCCCTTTTTTTTTCTTCTTTTTTCTTCTCTTGCTTCATTCTCTCCCTTCTCTACCCTCCCTCCAGAGTGTACCTGGTTGTACCCCCAAGGTCCTGTCCTGGTCCAAATACTTTTTTTTTTATACTATTACAATACCATTAGGGATGATTTAGATAGTTTAAAATTAGGCAATATCTTCGAAATTTTGGCTAGATGAGACACTGCGAAAACATTGGAAATTCGACAAAAAAAATTTGATTTGGAAGCAATTTTTGGTTCAACTCCAAGTCGATCTTGAATAGATTGTGGTAAATTGAGGGTCAAAAAAACGAGGCATAAATGAAATTTTTATATACCGATAAATGGTAAAGTTACTAAACATTTTGGGAAGTAAGGAACACAAAAAAACGACATATGATTACTAAAAATAGATGACTCCGTTATCAAAACGTGTCGGTGAGGAAAAAGGGATCTAAGGAGTAAATTAATTAGAATGATTAAGGATTTTAAAGAGTTTTGCGAAACAATTGCTGAAGCTGTTCTAAAAACAAAAAGCAAATAAGCTCTAACACCACAGGATTGTATTGCCAGAAACTTTCGAATATAAACTTCTAAAAAGGTATAAAAATAGTCCTTCCTTCTTTCGTAAACTTAAAACATTTAAGTTAGACCTCCCATTTTCAAATCTGGAATTACGCAGTGCAGTTTTTGGAGTCCATTACCTCAAAACAAAAAAGGAAACAGCAAATTGAAAAGAATTCAACAGAAGGGCAACCAACATTAATACAGAATTGAGAGGTAAAAATTCATAACGAGCAAAACGATTAACGTGAATTAGATACTATCCATTCTTAGAGACAAGAAAGAATAGAAAGAATATTAATTTCGAAGTTTTTTCAAAAACTACTAATAAATCTTGACAAATCGATTTCACCCGTAGGGCAATTTCCTTTCAGATATGAATTTTATTACATGATGTTAACACTAAGTAATCGGGCTAAACTTTGTCCATAAACAATTTCAAAAATACAATAAGCAAAGAGAGTTTCTTTACTCTATATGCTGTATATCACGAGAAAGTGAATAGGACGTCCTTCCCTTAAATTGAAATAGTGAACAGACTCTCAAGTTCAAAGATATAAAAAGCAAGTTTAGATAAAACCACGTTTAAGGAGGATATTGGGTCTGTGAACGTGGATTCAAACTCGACTTTCTACTTTTACTCAAGTACAAGAATTAGTATGTACCCTGAATTGGTAAAAATATAAACTAAAAAAGAATTAAATTATTTTTAGAAAAAAAAATGATATTAATTACGATCAATCACACATGGATAACTGTAGTCAAAGTAGCTATTTTGATATGTGCATCGCATAGAACATATCTGTTCTAAAGACGGTGATCTCTACATCGATCAACAACACAATAAATAAAAAACTACGTCGAACATACTAATGTATGTTTGTTTGCTTAGACAAGCAGGATCTGCTCTAATAAATGAGCATGACTCATGATGTTAAACATAATTTTGAAATAGCGTAAAATATAATAACTTCATATTTCGCAACACGTAAGTAAACAAAAATACTTAACAGTACTAATGATGTTTGTTGCTTATACGCAGATTCATTCCTGCTCTAAGTGAGCCGATCATCTGTTTTTTTACACTTGAAATCAATAAATTAATCATACTATTTTCAAAAAATTACATAACAGTTTTTTTTTTTTTTTTTTTTTTTTTTTTTTTTTTTTTTTTTTTTTTTTTTTTTTTTTTTTTTTTTTTTTTTTTTTTTTTCTTTTAAAATAACAGTAGAAAAGACACATCAATACCAAGAACAAAATGTAATTTAATAAGACAAAAATAACTAAACTAAAGGCTAGCCTTGGAGTGGAACTGTGTAAGTCCTTTTTGGCTAAGTCGGGTGTTCTCTCTTCTTTTTGTGCTGTATAGTCTGTAGTCTGCTAAGTTTTTTTCTTCATTCTTTCCCTTCTTCTTCTTCCATCATCAACTTCGTATTTCTTTCTCTTTTTATTCTTCTCTTCCCGCCTGGCTATACAAGTTCCGTCAAACCTTTCTCTTCTTCTTCTCTTTTTTGTTCTCTTCTTTTCTTCTTCTTCTTCCTTCTTTCTTCTTCTCTTCTTCTTCTTCTTCAGTCGCTGACAAGACTTCAAACTCATAACTCATGTTCCCTCAGACTAGGGTTTAGTGGACTTGTAAAGTTCTTTGCAGTCGGTGTTCTATATGTCTGTTAGGTTCTGCTATCTCGATTCATTCCTTTCTTTCTTCTTATCTTAATTTCTTTTTTTCTTCTTCTTTCAGTCTTTCTGATTCTACTTTATCTTCCTAGTTCTTTTTTTCTTTTTTCTTTTTCTGTTTCCTTTTTCTTGTCTTGTTTTCTCACTTATTCTTCGCTTCTTTCTTTCTCACTCTCTCTTTATCTTCTTATTTCTTTTTACGACCTTCTCACTTTCTGCATACTACTTTTTACTTCTTTCTTCTTCTTCTTCTCTTCTTTCTTCTCTTCTTTTTCCTTTTCTTTCTTTTCTTCTTTCTTCTCTTTTTCTTTTCTCTTTTCTTCTTCTTTCTTATTTTTTCTTATTCTCTTTTTTTTTCTTTCTCTTCTTCTTTCTTCTTTCTTTTACCACTTGACGAATAGTTATTAGCTTATTTCTTATGCCGTCCTTTTTTTTTCTATTTTCTTCTTTTCTTTCTCCCTTCTTTCCTTTTTTCTATCTTCCTTTTAATATTGCTTTTCTTACTTTTTTTCTTTTATTTCTCTCCTTTTTCTCTTCCTTTTCTTTATCTTTCCTCTTTCGTTTTCTTTACTCTCTTCTTGCTTCCATCTTCTTCCTTTTCCCCTTCTTCTTCTCTTCTCTTCTCCTCCTCCTTCCTGCTTACTACCATCATTTCTTCATCTTCTACTTTCTTGTTTCTCTTTCTTTTCCTTTCTCTTTTTTTCTTTCTTTCTTCTTCTTTTTTTCTTTCTGTTTTCTTCTTTCTCTTCTTTCTCTTTTCTTTTCTTTCTCCTTCTTTTTCTTCTTCTCCTTTCTTTCTCTCCTTCTTACTCTTTTTTCTCTTCTCTCTCTTCTTCTTCTTCTTCTTCTTTTTCTTTTCTTTTTCTTCTTCTTTTCTTCTTTTTTTTCTTCCTTTTCTCATTCTATTTTTCAATTCTTCTTCTTCTTTACCTTTCTTTCCTCTTCATTTCTTCTACTTCTTTCTTTTTTCTTCTTTTCCCTTTTCCCTCTTCTCTTCTTTCTTCCTTCTTCTCTTTTCTTTTCTTCTTTTCTCTTACTCTCTTTTCTTCTTTCCTTTTCTTCTTTCCCCTTTCTTCTTTCTTTTTCTCTTCTCTCTTCTTTCTCTCTTCTTTTCTCTCTTCTCTTGCTTCTTTCTTTTTCTTCTCTTTCTTCTTTTTTTCTTTTCTTCTCTTTTTTCTTTTTTTTCTTTCTTATCTTTTTTTCCTTTTTCTTCTTCTATTCCTTTCTCTTCTTTTTTCTTCTCTCTCTTCTCTTTTTCTTTCTTTTCTTCTCTTTTATGATTCTCTCTGCGTTTGTTTCCTCGTTTGTTTGATCTTTCTTTCTCTTTCCTATCTCTTGGCCATAAATTTCTCTCTCTTCTTTTTTCTTCTTCCATTCACTTCTTGTTTCTCTTCTTGTCTGATAGATTAGGCGCAGACGATCGTCTTCTTGACTTTTACAAAGAAATGATTTTAAAAAATTGGATTAAAAAATTGCTTTCGGGATGACAACAACGGAGATCGTTGTTATCAATGGTGAATGCTCAGTTTGGACGAATGTTACTAGTGGTTACCAAAGATTGATTTTATCTGTCCTGGCCCAATACTTGTTCATATTATATATTGCAAATGAACATACATCCAATGTTTAAAGGTATCAATGTTTTTTCGATAGTATTGCGGAATGATGCGATAAACTTGAACTATAGCTTTCAAATGGTAGAAGATTATAATTACTTTCAAACAGCGACTTAAAAACAAATTTTAAAATATGTGTTTTCAAAAAACATGGCAAATGAAATTTAATACAAATAAAACGTAAAGTTAAACATTTTGGGAGTAGGAACATTGAATATGATTACAAAATAGTATAGATGACTCAGTTATCAATGTTTCAGTGAGGAAAAGGATCTAGGAATAATAATTAATAAGGATTTAAAGTTTCCGAAACAATGTGCTGAAGCTGTTAAATAAGCAAATAAAGCCCTGGGTTTCTTTTCATTAACAAATAAATTCTCAAAAAATTACATACTGTCTCCTTCATAAACATTAGTTAGACCCTATCTGGACAACTCAGTTCATTTGGATCCATACTCAAAAAAATTTAGAAAAAATTGAAAAATTTAATTAATGCTTAATAAATTAAATCTTAAATTTGCACAGGTAAAGAAATGTCGGAAAAGTTTGAAAGATTTCCAATTCTTTAGAGAGACAAGAAGATTAAATAGGAAAAATAATAGTAGAAGTTTCAAAATACTATAATAAATCTTGACAATATTCGATTACAGCAAATTCTTCAGAATATAATTTTATATGTATGTATACACGAAGTAATGGCATAGAACTCTTGTCATAAAACGATATTTTCAAATCAAATAAGCAAAAGAAAAATTTCTCTTCACTTAACATTAATCCGAGAAGTGAAATTAGTCTTTCTTATGAAAATAGTTGAACAGCGCTTACAGATTCATTCAAGAACACAATGTTAGATAAACACTTTAAGGATAATGGTTCTTTTGAAAAAACGTTCAATTCAACAACTCCGATTTTAATTAATTTATCAAACAAGACTCTGGTGTATCTGAATTATGGTAAATCAAACTAAAGAATTGAAATAATTTAGAAATTTAGAATATCGTAAAAAGAATTTAGGCTTGTAGTAGCTTTGATGTTCATGGCTTGCAAAAGTATCCATTCTAGATAGTAATATCATCGTATCATACTAATACCTGTAATTATCTTTGATGTTTACCAGCATGAGAACTTTTACAAAAATAATGGTAATCAAAATAACGTTGTGGTAGTGGCTTTGATGTTTATTCGCAATAGAAATATCTGTTCTAAAGACTGTGACTAATTATTTATTTTCCGATCACAACTGAATGGTGTAGTCCGATGCTTGATGTTTTCCGCATAGAGACATACTGTTCTACATACCGTGATCTATCGATCAATCTGAATAACTGTAGTAAATATTTTGATGTTCACCCGCAATAGAACATATCTGTTCTAAGACGGTAACTAATCGAACACATCCAACACAATTAATAAACAAAAATTAACATTATATTTGTTTGGTTCTTTTTAGAAGCGAGATCTCTCTAAGTGAGCGAAGTTCATTGTTACAATTAGTAAATCGGTAAAAAAATAATATGCTTATTCAAAATTTTACAAAAGCGTTTTTTTTTTTTACATAACTGTAGACACATCGCAAATTAAAATGAAAAAATACTAAAACAGACTAGGCCTTGAGTGGAACTGTAAAGTTCTCTTGCTAGTCCGGGGTTTCTGTTGTGTTTGTAGGTTTCTGTATTTCAGCTGTGTTTCTCTTTCTTCAGCAGTGCTGACAATTCAACACTCAAAAGACGTGTTAATTGTTTACGGGAATATCCAAACATATTTTAAACTCAAAACAATAAGGTGATTTTGAAAAGATATAATAATTACAGAAGAAAATTTTAAAAAAATAAAGGTATAAATTTTTTACCTTTTATTTTTTATTTCATTTATATTAAAATTATTATATTTTATAATTTTGAAATACAATTATTGTATTTTAACATATTTTTTTTCAGATTTTTATTTTTAATAATTTTGCTTTTGGTGAAGAACTTATTTAAATTTTACCAATGCCTGCAACCCGCTTCACTTGCTCTTGTTGTAATACTGGCCGGTGGTATTCAGATTTTTCCTGAAAATACATTGCTAATAAATTTTCTGTCTGCTACTTCGGGATGTTTGAAAAAAAGTAATGAGAGAATATGTTCAAATGAAAGATCATCTTGGCTAAAAAAGGAATTTGTGATTAGGTTTAACTTAAGAAAAAAACATTAATTGACAAATACATCCATTAAACAAAATCTTAATCCTTTCGATACAAAAAAAGAATTTGATAGCAAATTCTAATAATGTTTCACAGGTGACTTATGTTGCTGAAACAGCTAAGTTCTTAAAAAAAACAAATTTAAACATTTTATAATACTCAGAGAAAAAAAAACAGAACAGTGACATTCGAGGAACAATGACAAAGACAGACAAAATTTTAACGAGGCTCCTAAATGGGTCAAACACAAGATTAAGAGACCTAACTTTGAACTACCTGAACCTCGAATTCCCCTTTTCCCCTCTTAGAAGTTGAAAAATGTGAAACTGAAACAGTTTTATTGGAACTTCAAATGGTCACGTACGGTAACATGAATAAAGAATTTTTTTTCGCATAATCCTACAGAAGAAAAAATATAAAAGACAAGCGTTTCGGGAGAAGGAATCCAAAATTTGAAAGATTGGAATTGAAGGAATTTACAGTTAAGGGAAAATTTAAATTAAAATATTGCTAGTAGGGTGTTTTTCCCCCCCCCCCAAATGATGGTCGAATTAAACTAATAATCAAAAAAGGAAAACTGTGGTCAACGAAGCTTATCATGCAATATTAGAAGACTAATTACAAATTTAAAGAAATTTTAATTACAGGTAACGTTTTGTGCCTGGGAATTTTGCCTCTAATCTATGGTTTAAGATTTTTCTTCCTACAATCAAAGCATATTTTTCAAATAACCCCAGACTGGAACGAATTTTTGCAAGAAATGAAAACGTTTTCTTCTTTTTTGGCTAATTTTGGGGGAGTTTTAAACTGATGCAAAAATTGTTTTATTTTTTCCACCAGGGGATGGGGTTCATTTTGAATGACACATTGTGGTAAGATAGATTGGGTCGCTTCTTGGACAACAGAGTTAGGAAAAATTCCACAGAGAGACAATGTAAGAAACAGGTTTTTCGGATGGTCCAAGTCCCATTTCGCTTCGTTATTGAGAAATGAAAGCGGTATTTTTAACGCAGAAGTAAAGTAATTCCGGAACAAATAAATAAGTAAGATAAGGCTTATTGGTTTGTGCTAGAAAAATTAACGGATAAAATTAACAAATTAAGTTTGAAACATGGTGCAAAACTTAAAAAAGGATCGTGATTTTGTTGGTTTCGAATTTCCCAAATTATGGTGCTAATATAAATGTATTAATTACTTCAAGGATAAGAAACAAACTGAATAAGGAAAGGGGTAGGCTTATGAAGATTTACATTAAAAATATATATCTAACTACTCAGCTGGTAGCTGATGTTTATGAAATTGATATACTTGGTGTTAAAAATAGAAACATCGCATATAAAATTGAACTTAATATATGTCTATCGTCCACCGTCCTCTTAATCAATCGTATAGATGTAGCTTTTGTATAAAGAATTGAGCAGAGTTCTCAGAAAGGATTTTCACAATAATGTAGGAGACTTTACTGCCCCAAAATATCGAACTACATAATTTACTGATGTAGAATTCCGAAGGAATAAAGCGATTTACTAACCTAAAAATAATTCTTAGAAGTAATTTTCTTTTTTCATTTTTTCAAAATAATTGGATTGCCTACGGGGGAGACATTTTTAGAGAGGTAGACCCTATTATAGTGATCACTTGAACCTTGGTAAGACAGTTTTGTTGTTTCGAACCATATGGTAAAAGTGATCAGTGAACATTTGATTAATTTACCCATTAATATATTGAAAAAACAAAATACAACCAGAAACAATTACCTTGAATTTCCCAGATTTAAAGAACGCCCAATTTAAAATAATGGCTTAAAAAAAAAAAAAACAGTTATATTAATTTCTGTCTATGACTGGGGGATGAGTATATTTGAAAGGAAAGGCAACTGTATTGTTGGGATACCATCTTTCCTATCTTACAATATTTAAAGACAAGAAAAAAGATTTTGTTTCGTATCAATGGAACTAACTTTACAAATTCGAACACGCCAGATGGTGGAAATAAGTAATGAAAATTTAGAGATTTCTTTAGTAAAAATTATAGAAATAGAGCATATAACTAATGGAGTCCGTCTCCTGTTTTCAGTGGAAAATAATTAATAGTTTACATAGCTTGTCGGGCGAAATTTGTTGCAAACGATTAATTAGATATTATAAACGCAATTAATAAAAATTAATATTCTCGTGAATTTGTAAAATTAAATCCTAAAGTTTAAACTAAATATGTTCAATAACATAAAGTCCATTAGAATCTTCATTGGAAACCTTTTCTGTTACATTAATGGTAATTAAAAATCAACAGTGCTGAATAATCTTGCAAACATTTTTAAAATAATTTGTTTTTTTCTGACAGTTTTTGAATTACGAAAGAGAATCTAGATAGCCCCTGCCTAGCATGGAAGACATAAGGAATATTTTTTATGAGACAAATTTAGATACTTTTGAAATTCTAGAAGAGGAAGTTGCTTTTCAAATTTAAACTATATTAATAAATAAAATATAATCACACTGGGGGGGGGGGGAAAACCAGATGGATACTATCCAATGAATCTCAAAAATTTGAAAGACAATATTTTTATGTAATAGCTACAATAATGCTTTTCAATAAGTCTTAAAAGGAAGGAATAGTTCCTCATGTTTTCAAAATTGCTATAACTCCCATTTTCAAAAAAGGAAATCGTAAGGTTCCGAATAACTACAGACTACAGACCATTTAAGCTTGACGTTCTATAGTTGGTAAAAATTTTTGAAAGCAATACTAACTAATAGCTTTATTTGCCATCTTGAAGATCATGGATTGCTCAAGAATACCCCACACGGTTTTAGGAGAATAGATCATGCCTAACAAATTTGCTAGAATTTTTAATGTGGTTATTAACGTGTGTTTATTTATGTATAAATCTTTTCGATGGTCATTTTACTTAGCTTTTCAAGGCATTTTGATAAACGTCCCTCATCAAAAAAAGATTATGAAAACTTAGAGCTCAGGTATATTTCCGAGGAAGACTTTTCAAAACTTGGATTAGAAAATTGGCTTTTCGGATCGACAACAACTGAGGTCGTTATCCAATTGGTGAATGCTCAGAGTTGGACGAAGTGTTCAATGGTGTAGGAGGCCCCCCAGAGGAATCTGTCCTGGGCCCAATCTGTTCATTAATATATGTAATGAATAGATTAAAATATTTTAGGCAATATTTCGCGAAATTTGCGGATGAAATACGAAACTTGGAAACCGCATAATATGTGAGAAAGATTATCAAAATTACTCAAACGATTAACAGAATTGTAAATTGGTTCAAAAAACATGGCAATGACTTTAAATACCGATAAAATGTAAGTTATAGCATTTTGGGAAGTAGGACTAAATGAATAGAATACAAAATAGATGACGGACTTATAAAGTGTCAGTGAGGAAAAGGATCTACGGATATTAATTAATTAATAACGATTTAAAGTTTGCGAAACAATGTGCTGAAGCTGTCAAAAAAGCAAATAAAAAAAACTTAGATTATTGCCAGAAATTTTCGAAATATAAATCTAAAATTAATACTCCTCTCTATAAAAAACATGCATTAGTTCGACACATCTGGGAATAGCAGTGCAGTTTTGGAGTCCATACCCCAAAAAGGACACATAAAAAAATTGAAAGAATTCACAGAAGGGCAACTAAATTTATCCCTGAATTGAGAGGTAAGTCACACGAGCAGCGACTACGTGAATTAGAGTAGATATTCATTCTTTAGCAGGAGACAAGAAGATTGGAGCAAAAATTATAGATTTTCATAATACTAAATAGAATTTGACATTATCGATTACAGGCAATTCTGAATAAATTATAATATGTAACACGAAGTCAAATGGGCATAAAAGCGAGCATGGAGGGTTTATGCTTCTTTCACAAAACATTTCTTCACCTTGCGATGTTTAAATCGAGAAGATGGAATAGTCCTTTTCTTATGAAATAAGTGACATCGGCTAAGACATCGATTTAACATTCAATAAAAAGTGTAAATAACCACGTTTAAGGATGATTGGTCTGTAAGCAATTCAAACTCGATTTACTTTATTCAATAAGAATATTAGTAGTATCCTGAATTTGATAAATAAAACTAAAAATGAAATTGTAGAGAAAGATGTTATAAGTACAAGAAAGGCCGTAAAAAAAAGAATAACGCTTTTTAAAAATTTGAAGGATTAGCTTTGATAGTCATGGCTTGCAAAGTATCCCTTTCTAAGATAGTGATATCATCGATCGCGACTTAACCTGTCATAAATGCTTTGATGTCACCCGCATAAGAACATCCTGTGCAACAATCTGTAATGAATAATGTAGTAAGTGGCTTTGATCTCACCGCATAGAACATATTTGTTCTAAGACTGTGATCTAGTCGATCACAGTGAATGGCTGTAGTTGATGGCTTTGATGTTTTTCCGCATAGAACATATCTGTTCTAGACGGTGATCTATTCGATCACACGGAATCTGTAGAAATAGGTTTTTGATGTCAAAAAATGGAACGTATTGTTTCTAAAGAACGGTAATCAATTCGATCAAACTACAATAAATTAACAAAAATATTAACATAACTATGATGCCTTGCTGCTTAAGCTAGAAAGCAGATCTTCTCTAAGTGAGCAGACTAGTAATGTATTTAGAAATAGTAAAATTATAGAAAAATTTTTTCAAAAATACATAACAGTTTTTTTTTTAATAACTAGTAGACACAATTCAACAAATTAAATAAAACCAAATAACTAAAAAACAGGACCTAGTCCTCTTGAGGTAGACCTTAAAAGTCTTTGCTATGGTGTCCTTAAGTATTTATGGTAGTTTCCTTCTTCTTCTCTTTTCTTTTTTTCTTCTTTTTCTTCTTTCCTCTCCCACGCTTCTCATTTCTGTTTCTCTTCTTCTTCTTCTTTTCTTTTTCTTTCTTCTTCTTCCTCTTCTTCTTTCTTATTTTCCTTCTCTCCCTTTTTTTTCCTTCTTAATATTTCTCTGTGTCTATTCGTTCTTCTACTCCTCTACTTCTTCTAGCTTCTTATTTTATTATTCTTGCTTTCTCTTTTCTTCTTCTTCTTTTCTCTTCTTCTTTTCTCTTCTTCCCTGCTTCTTCTCTTTTTTTTTTTTCTTTTTCTTCTCCTTTCTTCTTCTTCTCTTCTCTTTTTTTCTTCTTCTTTTCTTTTTTCTTTCTCTTTTCTTTTTTTCTTCCATTCTACTTTCCTCTTTTTTCTTTTCTTCCTTCCTTTACTATTTTTATTCTCTTCTTTTACCTCTTTTTTCCTTCTTTTCTCTTGTTCTTGCGTCTTTTACTATTTTCCTTTTTTTCTCTTCTCTCTTCTTCTTTCTTTTCTTTTTTCCTTCTTCTTCTTCTTGTTTCCCTCTTTTCTACATTTCCTTCTTCGTTTCCCTCTCCATTTATCACGTTCTTCCTGTCTCTTCTTCTCTATTTTCCATCACATCTTCTCTTCTCGTTTCCTTCTCTGTTCCCCTTCTTTTTTCTCTTTTTTCTTTTTTTTCTTTTTTTTTCTTTGTTTTTCTCTTTTTTGGTTCATTGTTTTCTTTGTTTTTCTATTTTTTCTCTCTTCTTCTTCTCTTCTTTCTTCCTTTCTTCTTCTCTTCTTCTTTTCTTCTTTCCTCTTTTTCTTTTTTCTCTTTCTTTTTCTTCTCTTCTTCTCTTTTCTCTTCTTTCTTCTCTCTTTTCTTTTCTTCCTTCTTCTTCTCTTCTTTTCTTTTTCTCCTCTTTCTTTCTTTTCCTCTTCTTCTCTTTCTTTCTTCTTCTTCCTTCTCCTTCTTTTCTCTCTTTTCCTTCTTCTCTCCCTTCTTCCTTCTCTTTCTTCTTTTCTTCCTTCTTTCTTTTTTTTTCCTTTTTTTCTCCTTTCTGTTTCTTCTTTCTTCCTTTCTTCTTCCTTTCTTTTCTCTCTTCTCTTTTTTTCTTCTTTTCTTCTTTCTTCCCTTCTTCTTCTTCTTTTTCTTCTTTGTCTTCCTTTTCTTTTTTTTCTTCTCAGACTCTTTCCTCATTCTTCCATCCTTCTTTCTTTTTCTTCTCTTCTTCTTCTCCTCTTCTTCTTCTTCTTCTTCTTTCTTTTTTCTCTTCTTTCTTTCTTTCATTCCTTTTTATTCTCTCCTTGTCCTTATTTTCTTTCTTTCCCTCTTCTATTCCCTCTATTCCTTTTTTCCCCTTTTTTTCCCCTTCTTTTTTTTCCTTTTCTCTTTCTTTCTTCTTTTTCTCTTTCTTTGGACTTTACTTTTCTTTTCCTTTCTTCTTTCATCTTTTATCTTCTTTTCCTTATCTTCCTTTTTCTTCTTCTTCTCTTTTCTTCTTCCTCTTCCTTTCTTTTTCTTTTTTTCTTCTCTTCTTCTTTATCCTTTTCTTCTTCTTTTCTTCTTCTTTCTTCTTCTTCTTTCTTTCTTCTCTTTTCTTCTTTCTTTCTTCTTCTCTCTACTTTCCTTCTTCCTCCTTCTTCTGTCTATCTACTTTCCTTCTTTCTTCCTTCTGATTCTTCGTTCTCTACTTCTTCTTCCTTCTTCTTCCTTTTCTTCTTATTTTTCTTCTTTCTTTTCTTTCCTACAGTCCAATTTCGCTCCCTCTGTCTCCTCTGTTCTCTTCTTCTTTCTTCTCTTCTCTTCTTCTTCTCTTCTTCTTTCCTTTCTTTTTTTTTTCTTTCTTCCTCTCTTTTCTTCTTCTTATTCTTCTTTTCTTCTTTCTCTTCTCTCTTTTTTCTTCTTTCCTCTTCTTCTTTTTCTCTTCTTG
>JABUQX010005763.1:0-2500 GCA_015478945.1 Trachelipus rathkii
AGAGAGCGATTTCGAGAAGACGTTTATGCTGAGGGCAGATGTGTGTCGCATTGTTGACGAGTGCTTGTCTCTTCGATGCATTTCCTTTCTGTACACTACGCCTTAACTCTGTCTTCGTAAGACCTTGAGCAGGTGGCTACATTAGCAGAACTGTTCTCTTGGTGCCTTCCCGTCTGTGCTCTCTTTGATTGGTTTGCTAATATGGATACCTTTCTAGATTCACGACCTTTATTCCAGATAAGGATTTGTCACCAATTTTTATATACTGAGGATATACTGTGTTATCCCTCACGGACCTAATTGTATTGGCCACATCAACGTCTTTGGTGAAAGCTGGTGTCAGTATGCACTTTCGCTCCAGTTCGAAATCATCTTGAGTTTCCGGTCGGAGTTTTAGATATCCGCATGATTGACTAGGCAAAACAATCTTCTCAATTACCTTTAAATTTATCTTAACCTCTTCATCCATCATCAAATGGCCATCTTCTTCATGGTCATCGCTCTTCGAAACTTCCAATTCTTCGGATTGGCCCAAATTCTCTTCCAAATCTGAGGGGGTGTGCTTGAGTTTGGATCTGGCCCCTCTGGGATCAGCGCTGTGACGAGTCGAGGGGGGATTAGCTACTTCCCACCCTGTTCCTCTCTTCACCTTGTCTGTCCCCACACGAGCTTTTCCGTTCAAGGCAATTTCCCTATCTCTTTTTCCGTGTCTAGGCACCTGCTGCCTATGCGAATTTCGAACTGAAGAGGCTGTCTTTCCCCCCTGGGATACAGACAGATCGACCTTCCGATAGGAACGAGGTTCAACCGCGGCGTGTACGTTATTAACTGACCAGGCGGCCTCCCCTATGCGAAGATGTCTTATCGCGTTCGTAGTTTTTAACTGGCAAGGCGGCCTCCTTAGGAAAAAGATGCTTATCCGCGTTGCATACTTTTAACTGGCAAGGCGGCCTTCCTAGGAAAAAGATGCTCATCCGCAGCACGTGCGGGTGGGTTTGGCGAAAAATCTTGTTCGAATCCCTTGTTTTCTCCCTCTAGGCCTCGGGCCGCGGCCACTGCTCTCTTTTTCTTGATGTCTCTACTCGTCTTAGATTCCCTCAGAAATCTCTAACCAAATACATACCTTGTGGTAGCGCGGCAAAGATCGGAATGTCCTATTCTCTACTCTTCCTGATCGACATTTTTGAGAAAAGACAGTTTAAAGTTAATGGGAATGTTAGAAAAACGTTGCTCCTCAAAGAATATCCCACTTTCTCCTCGCATCTAATATCATCATTGGATGTAGTGAGGTAATGTCTTTTATGCAGGCGAAGATATAACTGTATTTCTCCTTTAATACCGTTGGCTATTGTTCACTCCCTGTACTACTAATGGCTCTTACGGGGGCTACTTTAAAGTTTCCTCTTTTCCAAATTGTTTTGAGCCGCCGCGGTGACGATACTGAACTGGATCCTGTGTAACCAAACTTTGGTCTTCGCCTGCCCTACTACTCATAGATGGAGCAAGGTAAACATTCGTGTAAAAGGTGTCGTCCCAGCTAAAAGAATTGCCTGTACGACTTTTTTCTTTCTCCTTAATTCATTTTTTTTCGCTCTTATCTTTAACTTTCTTTCTCAACACGTCTCTCTCTTTGCCCGATTCTAAAAATTTTCTTCTCTATCCTATCCTGAGGATGAGAAGATTCTCAAAATTACTCTAAATCACCATACTCCACTTCTTCATTCACCTTCCAAATCTCTTGGCTGGCTCTCAGCCATATATACTCTGGCGTTAGTCTTTACTTCTCTGGAGGCTTGTACCCTTCCCTTTTCTTGGAAAAAGTCCTGGCCCTCGTTTGTCTGGGTTGTAAGACTCTGGCTTCTTCGCTCTCACCCCTTTTTCCATATCGATCTTGCTATTGTATGGGAGTTGACATCAGCGGGGGTTTTCTGGGGTAGGTCTCCAGGGCGGTGGCTTCTCTAACTTAGGCTTGCGACCCTTCGATGGTACTGCATGCATTCGTCGGCATAGGGCCATTCCAGCGGCATGGCTTGGGAGATGACCCACTGACTTCACAAAAGAAGCACACATAGTGTTCTCTAACTCCTGGGCGGACATCTCTTTAAGGTGCCTTATATCTTCGGTATACTACCCTCTTCACTTCTTTCTCTTTCTTTGAAAAGCATAACTCGGTTTTTACCTCATCTCTCCTCCTTTGAGGAATGTAACTGGGTCTCACCCTCCTTTCCCTTATCCTCATACCTTGGCTTATGAAATGGTTCCCTATTGTCCGTATGCATTATTAACTCCAACCCTCTGTCTCCCTCCCGATTCCTCTTTGGCCAGGAACACCCTAGTGGCGGCCCTCATTTGGCCTTCTATTCTCATCTTTTAATAAAGCTCATTTGAATCTTGAGCATAACTTTTTCGACTCAATTCATTTAAGCTCATCTCTGTATCAAATACCCTAAGGATCTTCTCTCGTAATCTTTCTCCATCTCTTCTTTCATTTACGTTTTGA
>JABUQX010005763.1:7500-16276 GCA_015478945.1 Trachelipus rathkii
ATATATATATATATATATATTATTATTATATATATATAATATTATATACCGTATATATATTAATTAATATTATATATAATATATCATATATATATTATATATTAATATATATATATATATATATTATATTATATATATTATATATCATACTATATGCAGTCAGAAAATTTTGGTATCAAATCACCTGAAGCGAATAATGCTCAATCCTTTAGTTTTTTCAATAACTTTTACTGTAGTCTGTTGTAGTTATTCCACAACTTTCAAAATTATTAATTGACCAGAAAGAAGCGATGCAGTTGATCGTACAGCTTTTAAAAATTGGAAAGTATAACTATTGAATTACAAAATTTGGATGGATTCTGACTGAAGAAGAGCAGGTACTGGATCCATAAATTATGTATTTTTTATTTTTAAAGCTGAAAATAAGCTCTCAATATAGTTATATGGAATTAAACATAAAAATTATATATATATTTTTCTAAATTTTAGTATATTTTTAAAACATGTTACATCATTAATAGTTTACATTCGAATATTGGAATTTTATATTTAGAATATTTCTTAATTTTATTTAGGTAGAGTAAAGTGAAGTACTTATTAGTTTGCAATTGATGAAATTGGTTTGAACAGTGATATATAATTTTGCCCTTTAGAAGTGGTTTAATCTTATTCTTTAATTTTTCTTTATCTTATTGCATTTTCCTTATTATAATGGTAAATCCTATCTATATGCTTCTTTCGAAATATTTTTCTGCTGTTATACTTTTGATTGTTTTCCATCTTCTCTTCTTTGACTCGCCGCGTTATTTCTAATAAGTCGTAATATGTATCCTTATCTTTTAATATTTTAAAACTACTTTGTTTTTCAGTTGATTTAAATCAGGTTTTGTTAAAAAATTTCTTTATCTTTTATTTTCCCTTTATTAATTGAGGAGTGTTGCATATGTTTTTCTAGTTTTGGACATTACTTTTGATTCCACTTCGGCTTTGCAAATCCAAGCTAATGATGTCTCATCTCAGTGCATGCAAGACTCCTTAGAAGGTAGAGAAGGTAAGATAATAACCTGTGTGAGATAATATATATTTAGGTGAAAGGATTGAAAATAAATAGGTCAAAACTCAAAAGCTGAATATTTAGTTGTCATAGTGAGATAAGCTCTTGGGTTACATTAGGATTTGAAGGAACCAAAGGATTTAAAAATATAAGAATGAAATTAATACATGGATAGATAAACCTGAGAATTCGTTCAGATGCCAAGAATTTATTTATAAACATTAAGATCTCTGTAAATAAAAGATAATATTCATTTAATGATGATTAAGATCGTCGTATGGTGTAAGGCATATGGAGTTTGAGCAAAGTATATCGAAGGAGGAAACTGGGAACTAAAATGTTGTTTGGGAGAAAATTATTGAAGGTTTCTCGAACTGAAAGAAGAGCAAGCAAAATGTTAATTGAAAAAATGAACACTTCAAGGAAAAAATAAAACGGAAATTGGAAAAAAAAAGCTAAAGCTTGAGTTACACATTGTGAGAAAGAGCAACAACAACTATGAACTATGTCCCACTGGAATTATCACATCAGGAAAATAATAGAAAAGAGGAAGACCTAGGACAGTTGGAAAAGAAAAAGAAAAAAAATAGTTTTCACCAAAATATTTTTTTTTTCCAAAAAAAAATTTTTCATTAAAATTATACAATCTAGGATTTACTAATGTCAACTGATATGTTAGGTACAAGTTTCAAAAAATGATAAGCCATTAACTACAAGTTAGTAACTTCCCAATAGCTCACTGCAAGAAAACTGTTACATCTTAAGATTAAATTAAAAATTATATTTTATTTTACAAAATTCAATTTCAAACAATATGCATTTTTCTTCTTACATCTGCTCCCAGGAAGGCTCATGAGCCTGTCAGCACCGCCAACCTCTTCTTCCACTCCCTCTATCTTCCAAGACCCGTTCTTTGATCAGTTGAATCACAGATGACATTGATGTCTTCTCAGCGAATCTTCTACGAAAAGGTTCTGTTTCCAAAAGGTCTGTGTGTATCCGAGCCTGGTCCTTGAGAATTGCAAGCAGGTTTTTTCAGGCAGCGGCTTGCTAGGCCTGTCCTGCCTTAACCATTGCTCCGTTAGCCTTATCCAGGGTATACGACGAGGACGTGGAGTTGGACTTTTCTATTTACAAAAATTATTCTTCAGTTTCAGGTTTCATTGTTATTTTAATAAGATATTTTAAATAATAAAGATAAAAGAATTTATATATAGGCTTCAAGATTCAAAGTATCATTCAGGAGGTAGAAATTTTATAACAAGAATAAAATTAAGTATTAATTTTAAAATGGAAATAATTTTTAAAACTTTAAATACTATAATTTTACGTCTAAGTCTAAACAATCTGACAACATCAGTAAAGTTTTATTTACATTTTTTAATTTGCTTAGGAAGAAAATTAGAAAAAAAAACTCAAGATGAAGAGGCAGAAGAGTGGCTAAATGATGTATATATATATATATATATATAGCAGTATAGATATATATGTTGTTATTAAAGTTTCATATTAGTTAGTTATATATATATATATATATATATATATATAAAATATATATATATATATATATATATATATATATATATATATATATATATATATATATATATATATAATCAACGGTAGGATAATTGATGTGAAAGTCTTTAGTTCGAATAGAAAAACAATACTAGCCTTCGTTATATACAAATCTTTAGCCTGGCCAGCAACGCTGAAATGGCAATTTATCATCAGGTGAATTCGCTTTTAATAAGATTTTAATGGTTTTTAATTTCAAAATTCTTGTGTTTATTAAGTGGTATCAATTAAATTTGATCTATTATAATAATTGAAGTCTTGAATATAAAAAACTTAATCAAGTTGAAAACGAAACGAAGCTCTCCATCGGCAAACAATATAGATTACATATCAGACAAAAACAATTAAATGAATCGAAATTCTATATTAATGGGCAACTAAATTAAAATGGAATATTAAAGTATCAACAACACTAGAAAAATTCTCAAACTCACCAGACTGGTCTCAGACATCTTCAAGTTTCTTACTATCGAATGTGAATAGACGTGAACTGTGTTGACTGTTTCTATTCACATTCGATAGTAAGAAACTTGAAGATGTCTGAGAGCTGTCTTGTCAGTTTGAGAATTTTTCTAGTTCTGTCGATCCTTTAATATTCCATTTTAATTTAAGTTGCCCATTAATATAGAATTTCGATTCATTTAATTGTTTTTGTCTGATATGTAATCTATATTGTTTACCGATGGAGAGAGGCGTTTCGTTTTGTTTTTCTAACTGTGATAAATTTTTGTAATATTTGAACTTTTGATCTTGATCATGGAGTGATTCTAATGTATACTGTATTATATATATTATATTATATTTAAATAACTAACCTAAATTTTTATAGAATTTTGTGTACTTAATAAAATTATTATTGTTTTATTTTATAGTGTTTTCACCTGATAATGGAAATTTCTCTTTCCGAAACATTGTAATTCCGAATAAAGTTTAATATGTGGAAGGCCCTAGTATTGCTTTTTCTATTCAAGTTGAAATTCCCATCCCATAAAAGCTAGATTGACTATATATATATATATATATATATATATATATATATATATATATATATATATATATCTATATATTTATAAAGAAAGATATCTATTTATATATATATATATATATATTATATATATATATATATATATATATATATATATATATATATATACATATAAATATATATATATAAATTTATTTATATATATATATATATATATATATATATATATATATATATATATATATATATATATATATATATATATATATATATATATATATACCATCCCCCTTCCGATTACCTATCCAAGTATTCAAGTTGCCCAACACAATTAATCCGTCCAAAACGTCATTCAATTTCACATACAGTAACTCTCCTCAACATCACCTTCAGATGGACCATATGCTACAACCACACACACCTTAACCTTCTCAAACTTAAATTTAACTACTAATATTCTAGTACCCTCACAAACAAAATGCACTATAGCTCTTTGACACAAGTCCTTCATCAGAATCGCCACTCCTTCCCTCACCCTCTCATTCCTTCCACTCTAGCGCTCGCATATTTCATGCATACCAATCGTCTTCAAAACTTCCTTTCATCTTTGGTTTCTGTCAAAGCACGTAGATCAAATTTAACCTTTCTAAATACATACATTACCTCTCTCCTTGCTGAAAGACACAAGGTTGTTTACGGCATCACAACCAGGTTCGAAACATGCATAAACATTCCTAGGGTATAAATAAGAGAGAGCTGGTTTCCAACCACTGTCCTTTTAGTCGTCTCTTGCGACTCGCAGAACATACAGTATGGAATTTGGGTAATTTTTTGCATCTCACATAGGGATGCCAGCCATTCAGGATTATTCTTCTTCTTCTTTATCTACCTTTTTCCCCAAGATTGGGAGTAAGGTGCGTGACAAGCATCGGAAAAGAAAAGCAGTAGGAGAATTTGACAAAAGTCGAAAAAAAAGCCCAGCCTTACCGCCCCCTCTGTACCATTAATTAGTAAGAACTCGTCGCAATCAGAAAATCCCACCCTAGAGCTTCACAGGACAGCGACGATCCCTCACTGTGGTATCTATGTGGAGTTCATCCCCTGCCCAGGTGGGCCACAACCATGTTCCCTCACAAAACCCCGCCACTCTCCTATCATGCACCTTTCTTCTCGGCCTCTGCCAAACTCATGAGTTAATGAGTAATGAAAACTTTTCTGACTTAATATACTTTTTTCTTCGGTCTCCTGGTTGGTTCTTTAGTCTCAACACACTCACCACTATACAACCGTTTAACCGCAATCGACTACCATTCATCCTTTTCCATAATATCAAACCATCTCAACATACTTTCATTATTCTCTCGTTTACCCCTTTCTTCACACCACACAACTCTCTAATATGTTCATATTCCTCATTTTATCAATTCTTTCTCACACCTAGCATGCCCTAAGATTGTTCATCTGAACACATGAACTTAGATCTATACTCTTATTCCAGACCATAGTCTCACTACTATACACAACACAGGTAACAACATGCCCTAATGTAAGACCTAGCGACCTCAAGACTTAGTGCCTTTTACATTCACCAACGATTTAATTGCACCAGCAACCTTCCCTGCCATTCACAACTTGCCTACTACATTCATCATCCTGTTCTCATCCAACACGTATTCCTGCAAATATTTAAACTCGTGACACTTGTTCCAGCTGCTCACCATCTAACATAACCACACTGAGGACTGTCCACACTCACCAGACATAACCTTACTCGTATCTACATTTACTTTCAAACCTCTCCTTTAACACACCCTGCCAGAAATCCCTCTACCAATCCTCTCAAATTCTCTCTTCAGATTTGCCACACAAAACCAAATCATCCGTATATAATTGTAAAGCACCTCCACTCATCTCCATTTCTCCATCATTCTAACACCATTTCCCTGCCACCCGCACCTAATTTTTTCATAAATCCCATCCATATACAAATTGAATAACCAAGGAGACATAACACAACCCCTGTCTCACTCCGCTATCGCTATTAATTCTTAAACTAATCACTATTGAGTCTATTTATTCTTACATACGCTTCACTATCGTCATACATACTTTTGATTCCATTCAGAAGCTTACCACCAACACCATATACCACTAACACCTGCCATAAAGCTTCCCTATTAACTCTATCATACGCCTGTTGCAAATCCATAAAACCTAAATACAATTTATTCTTCTTCTCCCTCATTTTCTCAATCATTTGTTTTAAATGTAAAGATTTGATCCACACATCCTCTACCACTCCTAAACGCACCTTGCTCTTCACCAATCAGTCCTTCAGTCACTCGACGCACTCTTTCGACCAAAATACCAGCATATATCTTCCCTACAACACTCAATAAACTTATTCCCCTATAATTTCTACAGTTCCCCTTTTCCCCCTTACCCTTATATAAGGGTACTATTACCGCTCTCCTCCAATCCCTTGGAACTATACCCTCCATAAACGCTTTATTACACAACTTCCAAATCCAATCAATCACCATCTCGCCTCCGTTCTTGATCATTTCACCAGTAATTTCATTTATACCAGTATATATCAATATATCTCAAAAATATATATATATATATATATATATATATATATATATATATATATATATATATATATATATATATATATATATATATATATATATATATATATATATATTAGACATGGAAAGTGACATAAATTTCTATATTGATCCTGCAAAAATTACATTTGTTGAAGGACAATCAAGCTTTTTTGAAAACTCAGTAGCAGGTATGTACGTATTATTATTATTATTCTTATTATTATTATTATTATTATTATTATTATTATTAGTATTATTATTATTGTAATAGTTGAGATTAGCCTAGTTAGACGAAATATCGATATTTTTTTAATATCTTTCATCCCCATGTAAGAGGACTATAAAAGCTCGACCAGATCTCTCATATATAAATATATTCACTCTACCAGTATTTTTTTTTTTTTTTTTTTTAAATTCAGTTTAGGACCCATTAAGTTTAAGTTATAATAAGTTTTGTTAAGTATGCACAGTAAATCTGCCTACTAAACAAAATTTATCATGGCCTTACTGATATTTCGAACGCAAAATGAAATAATACGTGAAAACACCAAATAATGTTGCTCATAAATATATCGTAGTTAGTTGTGTCAATTTTTTAACAACAACATGCGGCAGAATTCAATCATACCCATATCAAAACATCGATTACTTTTTTAAAAAATATTGATTTTTTTTAATTAAGCTAATCTCAGCTATTATTATTATTATTATTATTATTATTATTATTATTATTATTATTATTATTATTATTATTATTATTATTATTATTATTATTATTATTATTATTATTTGTTATTAATTAATTAATCTATTCATAAAGACAGCATAGCTTCACCTGACTCAAGTTTAGTTGCTATACTATAACATGGAGTTACTATTAGTGTGACAAAAAAGGCAAAATAGAAATAAAACTGAAAATAAATTTCATTTCAGCTACGTCCACCATTTAGTCTATTACTCTTGTCTTTTCTAGGAGAATATTCTTTTTATTTGCCTTTTAAATCTTACGCATTAACTTAGGACTTAGGTGATTTAAAGTTAAATAACAATTATATAAATAAAATATTTTTTTGATCCTTGATAAATCAAATTAGGGCTTTTTGGGTACTGCAAATTCATTTTTGAGGGGTTTGTAAACCACTAAACGGGGTGCTTTTTTGGTTGTTTTTTTTTATGCTTAGTGCGTCAAATTAGACGTTTACAAGGTCGGAAAGACCGTTTTTGAAGGTTTTGAGCTGTGGAAGAAAGTTTTTGAAGGTTTAAAAAGGGTTTCTGGTCCCCCAGATGGCGGTGCATGTTTCCTAGATCTTTTTAGGGTTTCAGAAGGAGGGTAGACCGTTTCTGATGGTTTCATTTGTTTTTTTCATGATCAGTTACCCATAGATCCCCGGTTGGTTAGATTTGTTCATCTTTATGATTGATAGGAATAAACGATGTTTTGTTATAAATGACATTGTAGCTGGGTTACCATCTCATGAACACCCTAGAAAACCAGCTAAATACCGACCAGATCCTCAGTAAGCCTCTTCCAATCGTTTTATTTATTCATTACCTCTATAGAAGGGGTAAGCGATAACCTAAGGGGGCCCTGGCTATCTCATCACCGGAAATGAAAATTTTTCATGCATTTTTATGTATGTGACTTTGTAAACCTATAATTATACCTTTCATTTATTGTATTACATATACCGATACAGTGGCGTTATCGGTAAAGAGACAGACTCGCAAAATAAGTGTCTACGATTGGATCCTTTGGATCATTTTAATATATTGCATAAAACTAAATAGAATTGGGAAAAATGACTAATGAGATTTTATTTCATTGCGTTTATTGAATAATTACTAACTTTATTATCATTTACATTCATGTATTACATTAAATTTATTCTTTTGTATCACATAATAAACACGTGTTCAGCTATTCGCAACCTAATTTGCTGTAAAATTTCAGTTATTTTAATAACCCTTTGCACTTTTTTATGATCTATTGAAACTGATGTTACAGTACAATCTTTCCCTTTTCAACACTATGTCATCAGGGAATCCGGTTAATAAAAAAAATATAATTAAAGAAACAGGGCTAAGTAGCCGATAAATTTTCTTCCCGACTCTTACTCCATCCTTTAAATTAGCCGGCTATGACTCCATTATTTTAAAATTAACTTACTCCGACTTCTACTTCAGCTCTTAGTTATAATTTCATTTCCATTTACACAAAGTCAATTGATAGCAGACAGTGATGATGTGAGTCATATGAGATGTCTGCTATATGAGATGTTTCTTTTTCAGTTGCAGAAGTATTTTATAAAAGTATTATATGATTATTAATAAGAAATTTAGCATCTAAAATAGTAATAGAAATTGATTAGAGTGAGACAACAATATATATCGTGTGAGCTGAATATAGAGAAAAGAATAGTATCAGATGCAAAAGAAGAGTGATCTAAATCAGATAAAGAGGAAGAAATATATGATAGAAGAGTTCTCAGAAATTATCCAGAAATTATCGTAAGCAATTATATATTTCATAAATATATCATCTAT
>JABUQX010005764.1:0-10000 GCA_015478945.1 Trachelipus rathkii
AGAGCGAAGATCTACTGAAATTACGCTGTCTACTCCTTATCCTAAGGCATAACTTGAGAGAGAAAACTGAGAAAACGGAGAGAGTTCTTATCTTAAGTGCTCTTAATCGGTGGAGATTATTTGAGTTAACTGTCAAAAAGAATACTAGAGATTAAATATGGCGTGACAGATTCTGAAATGATATGGATAACTTATCCTAGTTATTAACCCCTGAAACCGGTTCTATTGATACTGTATATTATTATAGCTTACTTATAATCTAATTTATTAATGACTTATTACTAATCAGTATATATATTTAATATTCAATTTAATTTTGCATATTTCTTCAAGCTAAAATATATAATATACATTTTCTCTAACTCAATTCTTTTATTTCATTAGAAAAACTAAACTGATTCAGTTAGTATCTTGGGTCTACTACAGTACTTATAAAACAATTATCTGTTATTTGATATATATTTGGTACTTAATATATTTATATTGCTTATCACTTTTCTTATACCTTTATTTTATTCAAAAATCTAACTCTTAATGCCTATATATTCTCATTCACTCTTATTCTTTATATTATAAGAAGGTCATGAACATCTGGCTGTCATTACTATTAATATATATCATTACAGATGTATTATTAGAGTAAGTAATAATATAGTCACTATGGAGAGCACTCCATATATTACTATAACATATGGAAGAATCAAATTATAGTAGTTATAATTGATGATATAAATTTGAGATTTTGTACATATTATATATATTATATAAGGTTTCCGTAATATATATAAACCTAATGAGAAATATGGTTTGCAAAACTGCTTAGGAATATTATTAATTTTCATAAAGTTTTATTATAACCATTTATATTAAGTACTAGTTACAATATATAGCTAAAATATGATATTGATTGAGTATCTTAATAATATAAACTATTATATGCAAGTAGTATGAGTTCGTATTATCAACATTTCAAATTACTTTCCTCTAGATATATCTAAATATAATATGTGCTATCATATTACTCACAGTCCTATTGTATTAACATCTTGAAATTGGCGATAATATGAGTAATGTAATAATATAGTAGGTGGGATCAATACTGTCGAGTCACTAAGGTCTACGTCCGGAAGTTGCAAAAACACGAGATGTTGCATGCATAAATGTATAGCAAATGTTTAGCTATAAATATATAAGCAACATTTTATGCACACATTTGTTATTATTTATCTCATAGCTATGACCTAGTATCAAGTAGTTAAATGAGTTTTTTTTCAAAAGGTCGGTGAGACACTGAAATTTGGGACTCTAAATATGAGAGAGGTCTGGACAGGACGCGTGAACAGTAGGTTTTCTAATCCGTCATCTTTAAGAGGTTCTAAGAGACTTTCTTACATATTTTGACAACTCACGAGGGGTTTGGTAATTATTTATTAGCCCAGAGACTAACGTAGGTAGCGAGTGCATGATGTACCACTCTGCCAAGAAGGGGCTTTTCTGTGGTTCCAGTACTTCATTGCGATAATGAAGTATATTTTTATTTTCAGTTATAGTTAGGTTGCGAAAAAAAAAAGTGTTATACAAAAATTGAAATTCGAATTACTCTTTGAATGATTCCAAGCCGATTTATCGAGTGATCGATTACCCTAAATCGATCTTTAATCGTCTGCTTTATATATGGCAAAACGATTGCTCGACTCATGATCATATACAGAGTGGCTAAAATGTAAATCGAGAAAACAAGTAATATAATTACTACAAGGATTATCATTTGTATTTATTAACGAGTTATAAAGGAAGAAGATAGAGCACCTAGGTCCCTTAAGCACCAACTTCTTTTTCCGATATGAATGAAATAGAGAATAAAATAGGTTACAGGTAAACCTCAGGTGGGACGAGATCCGAGTTTTAGTCCGTACGAAGTGGGAGTCTAATGCCGACAAACAAGCAACAGAGAGAAACTCTAAGAGCAATAGTTATTTGCTCTGTCATTGTTGTAATAAAGTTATTAGTAATTAGTTGTATGACGTTCTTGTCTATTGCGTTGACCACGATATACAGGCATGAGGACACAATAGGGAATTAACAGACAGGGTACTCTTCGTTGCGCCTAGGGGAGGAGGAATAGAGCTATCCGCGCTATATCAAAATATATATGGTATTGAGCGGACACATATAGAGTGAAGGATATAACTTATGAGTATCCAGTAGTTAAGAATGAGTTCTTCGACCTACCGCCTATAAATGTTATTCCAAACCTTTTCTATTTCAGAAATGTATACTCAACTCCTCAAGTTGAGGTGTGTTCCATAGCCACTCTTTTATAGTCAGAGCACAAAGTGTGTTACAATATGTATAGATAAACACTACAAATTGATCTCAGAACATGTTTAACATAGAGGACGAAAAAGTTATTTAACTTCATTCGAGGCAAAAATTACGAGTCACTGTATACACTTAATACGTAATCGTGAGTTGATTAAATTTTCACTTAGAGAGAACTCTGAGCCTATAATAAGTTCAGACGTATATTTTCCTGAACGATGGAGACAGAAAATTTACAAGCAACTTTACGCCTGGCCTGAGCTTGAAGGACACCGGCCCAATACTGTGATTGCTCAGTAAGTAGGAGACACGAGAGAGAGCAGAGAGAGGTACGCATGAGAGTCACAATTTGCCCACTACCCATTTGACATGACTAACTGAGAAATACAAGAGTACTAATCGTAGATAGACTGAAACCGATGTGTGCGAGACACGGATAAGCAGGAGTCGGCAACGCGAACACGATCGAAGTCGGTAGGGAGGATATTAGATGGACAAACAAGTTTAGTGACATCAGTCCCAGGAGATAAATCGGAGTCCCAGGCGAACAGACGTCAAAGGATCCCTCACCCCACCGAGGCAAAGCGAGAGGGTAAGCCCATTTAACTCCACTTGCTAAATAAAAAGAGAATAAATTAACATTGAGAATAATTAAACAGAGCAAGTCGAGATTCAAGTATAAGCATGGATCGTGAATGCAAAACAGCGGGTAGGAGACTTTAATACAGAAAAGAAACAATTGAACGTAATATTTCAGAGTAGAGAAGAAAGCACGGAAGAGAAATGATTATGAATGTAGACAAGATTGGAGGCACACAGCTGTAGGCAGTTAGATGCTGAGAGTGAAAAGGATATAAACAGAGGTAACTTGAATTTAAGTGGCTATATTTGAACCTGGCCGCGATACTAATTTGAGGAGCACCGGATTATTTCGGATATGCCGATGATATTATCTAAAATTTTTGTGCAAAGTTTTGTGTGTAACCCATTCGAAATAGAGTCGAGGCTTGCACTGTAACTACGGTGCGCTACTGCTGAATACTGTGATATAGTATGTTATCATATTCAAGTGATGAGGTACCTATGTAAGGATTCTGAACACCCATAATAAATGTCGCATTACAAGAGATAAAAGCAGCTATAACACACGATTAAGTTAGTCATAGAACTAGTTATAAACTAGAGATCAGAAAACACACATAAAAACTATGCCCAATCCATAAGCTAACATAATGATATATAAATATATTTCATTTGTTAACCAACTTTTTAGTTGTATATTTATATTAAAGACATACTGAAAAAAGATCGGTGTTGAAGCCGCACTATTATAAGCAGTAGACGTTAGAAGATACACTAAATTTTTCCTAAGCTGCCCACGATGACAAGAAGATTTTCCTCCATAGATTAACTTCATAGAGAACCAACATTCTGAAAACTCTTTCATGTGTCAAAGACAGATAATAATTGTCTCGAGTTTTCAACGACACATCTGACACTGACGCTACGTACTTAAAAATCCGAGGTGAGAATCTTGGAATAAATGCATAATGATTATGTGATAGTTGATTTTCAATTACCTAATCATGAACAAATACGCCATTTCGCAATTCGGCAAACTTTATATATAGCATACTTAATTGATTAAGCACGGAGAGAAACTATTTTACTACATTTTAATTAGTTGCCATAAAATATAATTTAAGTGCATAATTTTTATTTTCTCACTCATTACTCGTTTCTTACCACATCTCCTCCACGTAACACCCAGTCGACGTAATTACTCCCAGACGACGACCAACATGATTGAATATCACGCAAACACACTTTTCCACAAATCCGTCCTAATAAAACTCTTAACTCACTATGTTTCAGATGTGCAATCTGTAAATTCAATACTAAATTATGTTATCCATAATTGACTACTTGATTAGATTCTTTTTTCATTTGTATCACGAAATTCGATTTAGGACCATTATGATCTTATAATTGCGCCTCCAAAATTTTCCCTAAACATTCTTCTCCCCATATGCTTAACAATTATACCTACCCTCTATAACATCAGATTGAGAGAAATCATCAGTTAACAGCTAATCAAACTCCTGAAGCATGTCATCTCAACTATTTTCCTCCATCGTTGAGCGAGTCCAATACAATACTGTCAACAACACTATATGTTATTAATTTATTTGTATTTGTGGCTTTGTATCTTGAATGCTATTAGATCGTATCTTTAGTGAATGATATATAAATGAAGTCGAATGCAGGTATTGTTACATATAAAATATATTAAAGAGATTATACCCTATTTTACATACCTGCATCTGTCAAAAAAAGCAATATTACCACGATATATAAAAAATGCGATAATCCACATATCCAACCACCCTCTATATGACCAGTATTGTATGATTACTTATATGAATATCTATTGATCTATTGATCTATATTGATCTATTGATTATATCATATCTGTCATTATAAGGTAATATATATATTTAAATTTATATACTAATAATTTGAGTCATGTTATTATCACTCACATACTAATATATCCATATAAAATCAGTAAATAATATTAACTCTATAATTACAATACCACCTACACAATCCTTACCTCCTGACCAGTATGATCTATATGACTGTTAATATGACTATTGAATTCGTAAGACTAAATATTTTCTTAGACGTTTTAAATTTGAATTAAACATATCATAAAATAATCAAGTTCTTATTATCAACTGTATTCAACGAGTAATATGCTTAACTATAGTTAAACATAAGTTTTCACACACAACGCTAAACATAGTAATATATATATAATATACATCACTGAATATAAATGGAATATATCGTAACAATATACGACAAACTAATAATCACATATCACTTAAGTCACGAAATATAAACATGCTAACATTAACAAAGTTTCTACACTTATAGTACCATAACAGTAATAGTAACTATAACATAGCATTAACTAATTACGAACCTATATCCATTACTTTTATTCAATGTAAGCATATACTTTCAGCATATATCAATGTTAATATATTAACATTAATACTTCGTAACAAATAATCAAAGATTTTACTCATTTTATAACTACACTTAAGTAATTCATAGTATAATGAGATAACTAATAGAATATATATATATATAGCATACATATATACTGTATGGTTTTACTTCCTCACACACTAATTATATAACTAACACAACACACACACATCATATACACACCACACACACAGCACTAGTATAATCACATAACACACATCATACAATATAATATATATATATATATATATATATCAATATAAATATATATACACACACTAACTAATCACATCAACACATACACAATACATCATACAACCATCTACAACTCTCTTATCTCAGAACACTTGATATGTAAAACTGCTACATTTGAGATCCAGACAAGTTCCATTAGTGTTATGAGATAAGATAAAAAATATTAAAAACAATAAAATTGGTAATATATTAATAAAAAAAATAAATATACATATGTATATAATTTGCAATAAATTAAATAACTTACAAAATAATAATTAATAATAATACTCAAAGCTAAAAATTATTAAAAATTCTAAAAAAATTACCTAAAATAATTATAATTTAATATTATATAAATAAAATTATAAATAATAAATAAATAAGTATATAATTAAATAATGCATATAGTATAATAATAAAACATATCTATATAAAAGTAAAATTTACTAAAAAATAATAAAAAAAATCATATAAAATATTTTAAAAAATAAGTACACGATAAAATCACACACACATATTATGATAAAATAATATACAGGAAGTATTATGTAATGTATGATAGTATTGTTATGCATATGAATATAAGAATCGTTACATAAATAGAAAAATTAAAATAGCACTCTATATAATCATAAGTGATTTGACTTCAAGAGAAATAAAAAATTAAAATAAAAGTAAAAATTAAACAAAGTATAAATGCAAAATAAAACTTCAAAAGAACAATTAAAAAAATTAAAATTAAAAAATTAAAAAATAAAATAAATAAAAAAAATTAAATACAAAGTATAATTGCAAAATAAAACTTAAAAAAAGAAAATTAAAAAATTAAAACCAAATTGTAAAAATTAAATAAGAATGATATAAAAAATACAATTTTATAAATGGAAATAAAATTTGGAATATAAATTTAAAGAACAACATAACGTCAACTATGCCAATATCATAAAAAAAGAAACATTAAAAAATTAAAAAAAAATCTAAAAAATTAAAAAATCAAATTTAAACAAAATCTTGATTTATTAAAATCCAAAATTAATACAAATGAAAATAATTATTAACAAAATTAAAAAACTTAATAAATTAAAATTAAAAAAATTAAACAAGTATAAATGCAAAATAAAACTTACAAAAGCAAAAATTTAGAAAAATTAAAGATAATTTTAAAAAAATAAAATAATTCAAATAAAAATTTAAACATTAAGTATTAAGGTAAAATATAGTAAACAACAAAAGAAAATTAAAAATTTAAAAAAATTAAAAATTAAATAACTAACATCAATAAAAATTAAACAAGTATAAATGCAACATAAACCTTACAAAAAGAAATTTGGACCATTTACTTTTCTTCATCCTCCTAAAAATTAAAATAATAAAAAAATTAAATAAATTATAAATATGCAAAATAAAACTTACAAAGAAAATAAAATTAAAAAATAAAAAAATTAAAAAAAAATTAAAATAAATAAAACAAATTCAACATAGTTTTGAATGCAAGAAATTTGAAACGGAATACCGGAGTAAATCCCAAATTTAATAAAATAAAAAATTAAAATGAAAAAAAAACAAATAAAAAAAAAAAAAAAAAATAAGATTTAAAAAGAAAAGTAAAAAATAAACAATAAAATAAAAATTAACCAAAGTATAAAATAAATATTAAAAATTATAAAAATAGTAAACAATATATGTAGGGTTTCAACTTCAGGGAAAAAAAATTTTATATAGTTAACGTATAAAAGAAAATTGAAATTTTTGACATTAGAAAATGACAGTCTCCATCCTTTATAAAATGGTTATCTTTTGCAAGGATGCAATGCAATTGACGGTATGTAATGTTAGAAGAAGAAGTAGTTATGTAAACAGTAATGATATTATATTATTAAACGATAGTAACATTTATCAAAGATTTATCATGTCCTAGACCTAACTATTGTAATGAACTAAGAACTATGACACACATAAACAACAACCAATTAGTGGCACCAATCTACATCGAACATACAGGCACACGCGCACCAAGAAACAACAATATTCATCATACCTCGCTAAATATATAGATCCCGCCAGACGAATAATGCAAACATAAACAAGTTTAAACGCAACATAATAAAAATAAACAAAAATATACAAAATTTATCCTGACATAACATAAGAATAAGTTCTTTGGAAATAAAATATTCACAGTAAAGCGTAATAGTTTTACTGATTTTAAAGCAGTAAATCATAAATATCGTAAATCAAGACCACCCAGTCTCTGCAGTCCCCACTACCCATTTCTGACCACCCCGCCTATGAATCTATCGACCTATTGATTCGGTCATATTTCCGAGTATCAATATTGGATCAGGCAACATGGTAAAGACGTATTATCGTTACTAACAAAATCCCGTTCGCCCATTTCCAAAGTGACCAATCTGATCAGAAGATAAGTGCCGGGAACATCTTGACTATGAATTGACCCTATCTCATCAAGAGGTCAATCGTCTCGAGTATAACGTCATTTGAACTATGAATTAAACGTAGACATTAGCAAATTCCCTCGGGCAAACCTGACAATTACTACTACTATCGTGCCAACAAAAACTATAAGCCTAGGGCGTCACGTTTTTCTAACACGGTTGTCATCGTCAGTAACACAGTAAAATCTTACAAAACTCATCATTTCTCTCCACAGCAGGTTAATTTCACTCCGGTTCCTAGTATATTTAACATACGTACCTAACTTAAAACTTACGAGTAACAGGTTTCTTAACCAGAGTATCTAAACGGCAACACACCAATCACCTTCCGAGAGAAACCCAAGGGATGAGCCCATTGAGGTGTGAATCCTGAGAGGGGGATCACCCCGAAGGGGTGTAAGCGGGTTTGGGCCTCGCCCTTTGGGCTGAGGCCCAAAACCCGCTTACACCTCCTTCGGGTGATCCCCCCTCTCAAGGATTCACACCTTTTCAATGGGGGCTCATCCCCTTGGGTTTTTCTCTCGGGAGGTGATGTGTTGGTTTAGATACTCTTGGTTAATGACAACTGTTTTTACTCGTAAGGTTAGGTAGTTATGTTAAATATTACTATGACCGGGTGAAATTAACACTGCTTTGGTAGAGAAATAATGAGTTTTGTAAGATATTACTGTGTTTACTGACGATGATGATGTGTTAGAAAACGTGAGCCTAGGTTAAGTTTTTGTTGAGTAATGTCATGTTTGCCCGAGATTTGCTAATGCCTACGTTTATTCATAGTTCACATGATGTTATACTCGAGACGATTGACACTTTGATGAAGATAGTGTCAAGTTCATAGTTCCAAATGTTGGTATCTTTGAATAGATTGGTCACTTTGGAAAGGGATTTTGTTAGATACGTCTTTACCTGTTGCTGATCCAATATGATACTCGAAATAACCTGAATCAATAGGTCGAAGATCATAGGCGGGTGATGGGTAGGGGACTGCAGGGATGGGTGGTTTGAATTTACTGATTTACTGATTTACTGCTTTAAAAATCAGTAAACTAATACGCTTTACTGTGTATTATTTCAAAGAACTATTTTTATGTTATGTCAGGATAAAATTTTGTTATTTTTTTTGTTATGTTTGGTTAACACTTTGTTATGTTTGCATTTATTCGTCTGGGATTATGATATTTAGACGCGAAGTGTCTATAATTGTTGTGTGTGTGTGTGTGTGTTGTGTGTGTGTGTCATTTATTCTTAGTTCATTAAAATAGTTAGGTTAGGATACGATATAATCTTTGGATAAATGTTTACTATCTTTAATAATATTAATTATCATTACTGTTACATAACTGGATTCTGTTCTAACATGTACAAATCGTCAATTGCATTGCATTGCAAAGATAACCCATCCTTCTAAATGTTGAAGACTGACATTTCTATTTTCAAATCTCATTTTCTTTTTATAAACGTTAACTAATATAATTTTTTCCCTAAGTTGAAACATGCATATATTGTTTACTATTTTTTTATAATTTTTTAATTTACATTTATACTTGTGTTTAATTTTATTATTTTAAATTTTTTATTTTTTTTTTTTTTTTATTTTAATTTTTTATTTTTTTTTTATTTGCTATTTTTCATTTTTATTTTTTTTATTTTTTATTTAAATTTATTTTTCTACCTTTTTTTTTTTTTTTTTTTTTTTTTTTTTTTTTTTTTTTTTTTTTTTTTTTTTTTTTTTTTTTTAATTTTTTTTATTTTTTTATTTTTTTTAATTTTTTTATTTTCTTTTATAAGTTTTATTTTGCATTTATACTTTGTTTAATTTTTTAATTTATTTTTAATTCTTTTTATTTTTTTTTAATTTTTTTAATTTTTAACCTTGTCTTGACATACTGTTTATTTTTAAAATTACATTTTTTTAATTTTTTATT
>JABUQX010005764.1:12500-15000 GCA_015478945.1 Trachelipus rathkii
CTCGGCATCCGAACCGGCTCCAAGCACCGGTGCCACTATCAACTCTGAAATCCTTCTCAGACTCCTCCTTCTCTCATTCTTCATTCTTCTTCTTCCATCTTCCTCATTCTTCTTCCTTCCTTCTCTATCTTCTTCTTCTCCTTGTTTTGCATTCCATGCATTTCTTCTTTTTTTTCAACTGGGGACCCCCCCCCCGGGGGGGGGGTCCCTGGACTCCGAATCCGAATCCGACTCCGACTCCGTCTCCGACTCCGACTCCTCAACCCAGCCTCCAAGTCTAAAATGAAAAATTGTGGATCGATTTTAATTTTTTTTTAGGGGGCAGCGTACCCCCCCTTACTGGGGACGCAGAGGGACGTAATCTCGTCTCCGACGAAATTACGTCATCATATAGCTCAACCAAATTATCTCACTCGATACGCTTAGGCCTAGACATGGTTATTCAGGACGAATTTGACCTTGGCGCTAAGGGGGCAGCACCCCCTTAGGGGTGACCTAGGGTCACCAAAACTCGTCTGTGATCAGTTTATCACACACAATGACCATATACCAAGTTTGAAGGCGATAGCTCTATTCCTTCCTAGCGAAAAGGGTGTATGTGTATAGTGTATGCGCACGCGCGGCGTAATAAAAATAATTACAAAACAGAACACAGACAAAACCTTCGGTTTTTGTCTGTTTGTCGAGATTGATACCCCTTCGGGCTATCAAACCTCCCTAAGCCTAATATAATCTCTATTTCATTCATATCGAAAAAAAGTTTGCCTCGGGACTGGCTCTATTACTACAATCGATTAATCGAATGTTAATTATTGTAAGTATTTTCTTTCGAGTATCATTTTCATTGTTAAATGCCAACCAGAGCCACGTAGAAGACGATTTTAAAGATCGATTTAGGGGTAATCGATCAAGATAAATCGATTGGAATCATCAAAATGGATCTATCGATCATTTAAGACCTTCTAGGAACCAAAAAGCCCCCCTTTGGGCGGGCTCCCCCACTCTGGGGCTAAAATCCTGAGTTAGGCCTCAGAACTCGGCAGTCGGTTTCCCAGACCTTAAAATTGGTCTCAGCCGACCTTAAAAACCTTAACCTTGACACGTCAAGCTTGAAAAATCAAATGTTGCAAAATGTTGCTGCAACATTTGCAACATTGCATGCAACATCCGGTTGCGAACTTCCGGACGGTGACTTGGCCGTCGAGTGTCCACCGCTATACTACTTTAAGTGGGACCTTGCAAGATGTGGATCCAAGTCTCTTTGGATGTATTCTTTAAGTTCATTACAGCTTAAAAAACTGGAAATGATTGAAGTTTGTTATGTGTACAAATATCCTCATCTCTTTATTATAGTCACAATTGTTTCTTTGAGAAATAGGCAATATTTTATAACAAAGTTGAAGTTATGAATAAAAACAAGAAAGAACTTGTGTATCCTGGCTAAATTAGTTCCAAGTTTTCATTGATTATATGCTCCATCAGAAGATCAAATGGAATTTTGTTAGGAAAATTCCCAATTTTCATGGCATAATTTTCAAAACTTATAGTGTTTTAATTCCAAGAATGAGAACCTGGGAAATCCTTTGCAATTGAGTACAACAGTCCATTTTTTTAACTCAGCTGTAAGCCGAGTGCAATTAAAGAATTAAATGACTCGTTTGATTATTTAGCTCTCTATATATCTGTAGTAATGATATCCTGATCACCTTCAGAAGAACTTCTCGAATACTGTGATCATAATTTCCTGTTATGAAGTTGGTAACATTTTCTCTACAAAATAATTTCTACTAGGAATAGATATTTTGGTTAAGATGGGCATAGTTCTATGAATCCCTGCTCTTCAGTGACTGTTGAATGGCTTTGGGTTACTCATATGCGATAAAATTAATTAATTTTTCTGTGTTTGGGGTCATTGATATCCAATCTTTTTGGGGAGAACGCTCTGCAAACCTCACATCATCTCAGGCTTGGGATTCTATTGCTCCTTTGTGGTTTCCCCTGTTCTAGAAAATTCACAAGACTCTCTCTTTTACAATTAAAATTTTTTGGACTTCCAGATATTCTCTCTTCAATGATAATTTTCCATATGTTCATGAAACGGCGTTGTACTAAATGTAAGCATTTTTTTGTTGAATAGTTATATAAATATTTTGTTTTTTACATTTCTTTGTAGTTAAACGAAAGTTCATAAGAAATTTCCGGTTCCGGCCGGAATTTCCGGCCTGGAATTTTTTTTTGTGATTCCGGCTAATCCCGGTTCCGGCCGAACTGAAATTTCAGTTCCGGTACACCCCTAAATATTATATATCTATATATATAATATATATATATATATATATATATACTATATATATATAATATCTATATTATATATAATATATATTTATAATATATATATATTTATATATATATATATATATATCTAAATATATATATATATATAATATATTAAATATAAAGTATTATTATATTTAATATAATTATTATATTATATATATAA
>JABUQX010005764.1:22500-27047 GCA_015478945.1 Trachelipus rathkii
TGCTCGAACCCAATGGACATCAGACGCAACTTCTATACCCAAGTTCTGGCGGATCCATGGGCTCGGCCTGCTGTGATGACACAATATCTCGGGATCCTCAGCTTTTCGTAGGATGGGAGCTGGGTTCAACCAAGTTGTTATATATATATATATCATTATATGTATAATTTATATATATAGATATATTCTATATTAATATATATATATATATATATATATATATTATATAATATATATATATATATATACTATATATATATATATATATTATATATATTCTGTGTGTGTGTGTGTGTGTGTGTGTGTGTGTGTGTGTATGTGTGTGTGTAGGTATGTGTATTTGTGTGTGTGACTATTTGTGCTTGTTTCTTAACTTTGTTTATAGGTTGTTCTCTACAAGGAATGTCAGAAGCCAGGTGGTGGTAGGACAGAATAAAATTTATCAATCCTTTTTCATCTCACGTTCCCAGCATTTAGTTATCATTTAAAACTATTTTTGAGATAAAATTAATACCAAAAACAGGCAATGAAATGAGCAGATTATTAACATCTCTCTTGAGGGTCAAGACGACTGCCATCCTGTTAGGTGATAACTTTGAGATGTCCAGACAATGTAGAAGAGGCTGGGGCTGAGGCAGAATGAATGCTTTAATTAGATTATATTAAGGTTATTTTTCAGGCGTAATTTAATTTCCAAATATATTTGATTCGTTTAATACATTTTTGTACTTTAAATAAAATGCGTGTTGAATGTAAGCTAATGTTTAAATATAGTTTGTTAACTTAATTATTTATGTACATCTTCATTATCATATCTGATCTTGGTATTTTACATCTCTTTGTAAAGCTCTATGTCTAAGCAACAGCATTTCATTTTGAAATTTCAGCTCTCTTTTAAGACCTTGAAGCCCAAGAACCAAACCGAAGCTAAATTCATACAATAAAAATTAGCAGATAGCTTTAGCTTCCGTTAATGTATTTAATCAGTTTTACCGGATTAGCGTTATGGAATGACGACTTTTGAGTTAACGGATTAGCGTTTATCATAGAAAACTTTTTGCATCGCTGAGCCCACGTAGCCTTGTGATGTGTTTATATATACTAGTAGTATATATATATATATATATATATATATATATATATATATATATATATAAATATATATATAATTATAATATATTTATAATATATATATATATACTACTCGTCAAAATTAACGCACCACAAGGTACGTGACGAAGGAAGGGTAGAAAAGGTTGAAGAACGCGAAGACACTTTATTGGACAATGACAATAACATGGTGGATTCCTCCCCAGAACCGTAGGTTGGTAGAGTGTGAGGCCAAGGTGCAGCCAAAGGGTCTCGCAGTAGGTTTCGGAGGTTCGGCGCGTTGCAACAGCGTGGGGGGGGGGGGGGGGTGTTGGGTCTGTCTCAATACCGTGAATGACCCCTTCTGGCACGGATGACTGCCTGACACCGATGAGTGGGTGAATGTCCTGGACAGTTATTTGATCCCATACGTCATGCAGGGCCTTTCGCAGGTCCTGGAGGGTCCGTGGAGGGGGTTGCAGCTGTCGGATCCGACGTTTCAGGATATCCCACAAATGTTCGATTGGGTTGAGGTCCGGACTATATGCTGGCCACTCCAACGCCGTAAATTTAAATCGTCCTAAGGTAGTCGTTCACACATTGGGCCTTGTGTGGTCTTGCATCTGTCATGCATTAGGATGAAGAGTCACACCGATATAGGAGGCATATGGCACGACATATGGTACATATGGTTCGAGGATGTCTGTGATATACCTTACGGCTGTAAGAATGCTCATCAAAGATGTGCAATTTCGTATTCCCCGAAAAGAGATACCTCCCAGACCATAACTGACCCACCTCCAAACCGGCACCTGCAGCACATTGCATTGCGCGAAACTTCTCCGTCGGTCGTCGGATATCTCTAGCACGCTGCCCGAGGCGTATAGAGACAACTCTCGATCGTCCGTAAAGAGCACATTTGCCAATCGTCGACCGTCCAATGGATGCGTTCTCGGGCAAATGCCGTCTCGCCCTTCGATGTGCCGTGGTGTGCGGTGGACCTATGGCAGGGCCTCCGGGGCCGGTAAATTATGTTCGCGGCAAGGCTTCGACGCAGCTGTATTGTCACGCACATGGTGCCGGTGTACTCTTGCAGTTGTATCTGCAGATGTCGTGTGCCATTGTGTGGTGCTCTCGTAATGAACGGCAGACGTATAAATCGTCTTCCACGGTTTCGTGACCTGGACCTACCTTGTCTCGCCGGCGATCCATGTTGCAGGGTTCTTGGTACCGGTTGGACGCACCCGTGCATCGTTGTGTGGTGTACACGAACCGTCGACCAAGTGCTCCGATACGTGCTCATTCGCGGTGGAGTGTTGTTAATCTGCAGAACTGATCTCTTGACAGTTTGACCTCACTATCCTCTCCATGTTTATCTGATCGCTTCGTACGTGATTGATCCCTAGCTTCGATTATATACCCCTGACATACCTACCCCACTCTCTCCAGGTCTAGTTACGTGGTTCATGTTTTCCTAAATAAATTTATCGGGGTGACGGCCCCAATACTGCAGTGAATTTCTCTGCTGGGTGGTTGCATAGTTACACTGATGCTGTCGTCTGTGGTGGTGTGGGGTTTCCATGGGGTTAGGGGCCTCCCCGTTCCTGCGAGTGACATTTACCCTATTGGTGCGTTATTTTTGAACGAGTAAGTGTATATATATATATATGTATAATATATATAATAATATATATATATATATATATATATATATATATATATATATATATATATATATATATATATATATATATATATATATATATATATATATATATTCTGGAGATATTTATGAGGCGAGTCTATAAATAGGTAAGTGTATATATATATACTATATTATATATATATATATATATATATATATATATATATATATATATATTATATATATATATATATTATATATATTATATATAATATATATATATATAATATATATATATATATATATATATATATATATATATATATAATATTATATATATATATATATATATATATATATATATATATATATTATACTGATATATATATATTTTCTGCACCTTTCTCACCAATCTCCTGTAGTGCATTCATCTGTCAGTTGTTCTGCACGAAACTTCTCCAACGTCTTCTGTCCATCCACATCTCAGACGCCTCCACATCCTGGACGCTCCTTCCTCTCTTCACCATCACCGCGCTCACGTTGTCGCTCCATCTAACTTTAGGTCTTCCGACACTTCTTCTTCCCTCCGGTATCCATTCTAGATATCTTCTGAGCACTCGTTGATCCTCCATCCTCTTAACATGTCCGTACCACCGCAGCTGTCCTCTCTCCAAGCTCCACCTGCTTCTCACTCCTAAATTCGCCCTAATCTTCCTCATATCTCCTCCTTGTCTCTTCTTGTCACTCGCTCTTATCAGTCGCAACACCGCGCATCTCGCAGCCTCCAACTGCTCTTTTCTCTCATATTAAGAGCCCATGCTTCATGCCCATGCATCAGTATTGGTCTCATTATACTTGTGTATATCACCATCTTGACTCATCTCAAAATTGCTCTTTCCTTTAACAATGAGAACAACATTGCTACTGTCCCATTAAATTTCCATTCTCTTATTTAATTTCAACATTGTGTCGTTTTCCTCACCATAGTGCACCCCCAAATATTTAAACTGGTCCGTTTGTCTCAGTCTTTCTCCATTCAAACTTACCTCCAGGACATCTCCACCCCTCCGATCAACATCACCTCTGTCTTCCCTTGATTTATCCTCAATACCCTCTCCTCCAACTCCTCTTCCCAAACCTCCAGAAAATTTTGCAGTCTCTCTTAGTTTTGTGCAAACAACAACAAGTCAACCACATATCCAAATATATCATTCTCCACTCTGTTCCGCACCGATCTTCCCACAACTGTCCATGTATATAATGAAAGGAATTGAGACAGCACACTCCCTTGCTTCACCCCCCGTTGTGACATCAAACCATTTCCTCACCGGACATAGTATTTACTAATGCACTTAACTGTCTACATTAAGTGCCTTTAATTGCTTTTAACAATTTCTCAGGTATTTCATACTCTATTCTTCTCAGTTCCCTCCACAATAACTTCCCTTGGCACTCTATCAAAGGCCTTTCTAGGTCTACAAAAGCTGCATATGTTTTTCTATTAAATTCACCAGTTCTTTTCAGCTTATCATTCTTTCAAAAGCGAACACCAGATTATAGTCGATCTCGCCGGTCTGACAACCATGTTGTCACTCTTCTAGCCTATATTCCACCACCTCTTCAGTCTTCTCTTCAATATTCCTTTCATAAGGTCTTCGCAGGATGTGATTAATGCAATCCTCTATAGTTTTCACATTCCTTTTTATCTCCTTTTTTTATATATGGGGCAGATTGTTGCCCTACTCCATTCACCAGGCACCACCTCATCTCTCCAATACCTGTTCATCAGATTTAACATCCGTCTTGTCCCTTC
>JABUQX010005765.1:0-51473 GCA_015478945.1 Trachelipus rathkii
TTTTATCAATATCGATTGCATGGATCCGAACACATTTTTATTTAATGTGAGAAATAAAAAACTATTGATAAAAGTCAAAATAAATCTATTGTAATAAAGACGCTTCCAAACACGCTTAAAAATTAAAAAACCTTAAATTATGTAACCTAACGTCAACCTAACAAACCTTCACTCTAACCCTAACCAAACTTATATTAGGGTATAATTTATTTCACTTTCATTGTTTCAATAAACATTCACAACTAAACATGCTGTAATAAAGTTATATAACATAGAGAAAAAAGTTCAAAAACTTTTTTCGCTTATGCGCGCTGTTGTAGATTTTGTTCGATAACCGTAAATTATAAAAAAATTGACTACGGCTACATTAGTCACAGATAATCGAGACCATGTCTTTATATATATATATATCATTATATATATATATATATATTATACCTATATATATTAATGTATCATATATATATAACTATATACTATATATATATAATATATATTATATATATATATTTATATATATATTATATATATATATACTGGCATATTGTACAAACTGTACTGTGACTTTTTTCTAAAAAAAATTCTAAGTTCAAAAAATTTCTAAGTCAGAAAATTAAGTAAAGTTTTTGAAGAAAATTCTTTAGGGCATGCTTCTGAATTATGCCAGAAGCTCCGCTAAGCAATTTATTAAAAAACTTTACTTAACTAAACTTTTCTGAAGTTAGAACATTTTTTTCGCAAAAAAGTCACAGTACATGTTTGTGGCAAATATGCCTATAATATATATATATTATATAATTATATATATATATATATATATATATACTATATAATATATATTATATCATATATATATATATATATATATATATATTATTATATATATCTATATATATTTATATAATATATATACTATATATATATATATATATCATATATATATTATATATATATACTATATATATATATAATAACTATATATATATAATATATATATATATTGTGTATATTATCTATATATATATATATATATATATATATATATATATATATATATGACCTTTTTTACTTCATCACGACATTTATTATTTTCTGATGATCTGATAACCGATAAACAAAATTCAGCTTTAACCTAAATTAAAAATACAGAAAATATCTTACGAAATAATATCTTCCAATTTATTGTGAGTCACAAAGAAAGTTACAAATTTAAGAAAACAATTCTTTTACATTTATGAGAGAGACAAAAAGATACTAAAATCTATGAATTAAAATGGTAGTTAAAATTAAAATTGTTTTTAAAATATTTTATATAAAATAAGTATACTTTTTAAATAAATCCTGATTAAATTGTTTTAAATTCACGATATACATTTTATATACTTTTAAAAATAAATCCTCGACGGTTTTTCGTCTTTTTCCAAACAAATTCGCGATATATATATATATTATGGTCAGCCTCTAGAAAGCGACAAATCCATATCTCAAAAACTACAACAACTAACCGGGAAAAGGAATACATTGCTGTGATGCTGGTCTAATTTTTGTGCGTAAAAAAAAAAAAAAAAAAAAAAAACTCAATAGTTACAGGGAAAAAATACATTTTTGGAATCCTGGTAAAATTTTAGTTAGGAAATGTAAAAAAAAACAAAAAACCATTATTGTTAATAATTATAGTAATATGATTAGAAAGCCTATTTAAAGACCCCTTTTATTGGTTACCCGTTAAAATAAAAAAGGTTTTATTAATTTTGCCTTTTTTTAACTAAAGGGAATATCCCCAAGGGTATACCGCACGATGGCAGGAGTCGGGGGGTCTCTCGCCTTCCGGGGAACTAACGGGGTAGGACTAAATTCCCCCCTCCCGGGAGGGTCCTCCGGAACCCCCGACTTTGGTATTCCTGGGTGTCGCGGGGGTTTCCTCCGCCCCTCCCCCTACGGGGTATGGAAACGTCTACCCCTGTGTTCCCCGTCGGCTCGAGCCGCCCTACATTGCCGTAAATACTTTCATAAATAATATATATATATACTATGTCCCAGCTCCCTCCCAAAAAAAATAGCCATTTTTGTTTATTTTTTTTTTTTTTTTTTTTTACATTTTCCTAACTGAAATTTAACAAGGATTCAAAAATGTATTTCTTTTCCCTGTAGCTATTGTAAGTTTCCGAGTTTTTTTTTTTTTTTTTTTTTTTTTCTTTTTACAGTTTCCTCGGTAAAATTTTGCCAGGATTCCCACAATGTATTCCTTTCGCTGTAGCTTCTGTAGTTTTTGAGATATGGATTGTGGCTCTTCTATAATAATATTATATATATATATAACTATATATATATCATATAATATATATATATATATATATATATACTATATACTATATATCTATATATATACTATATTATATATATAATACTATATATATTATATATACTACTATATATATAATATATAATTATCATATATATATAATATATATAATATGATATTATTTCATTTTTTAAGCTTCACACTAAAAAATTTAAACAAATACACTTGTCCGAATGCATAAATTCTTTCATAAAAATAAAAATGTCGTGACGAAATAAAAAAGGCATATATATATATATATAATATATATATATATATATATATATATAATATATATATATACTATATATATATATATATATATATATAATATACTATACTATAATATATATAATATATTATATATATATAATATAATATATATATATACTAATCATATATTATATATATAATATTAATATATATATATATATATTATATATATATATATATATATATATTATAACTATATATATATATATATTGAATCAGATACACTGCTCATCCTTCTACACCTAACCGCAGTGTGATATTTATTTAGTCTATATCAAAAAGCTATTCAAGCCATTCAAGATTCTTATTACTGAAATTTCTATCTTCTTTGCAGAAATCTAAAGATTGCTGTAACAGCCTTTCAAGATCTTGATTCGCGGAGCAGCTCACTTAAAGAAATTTCAAGATTTAAAAAATTTTTACCATGAACCACACCCAAAAACTTAGCTGTTTTAAGTTTATAATCGGCAATCTTAAAAAATAACAACTGCATTCTCATTATTCAAGTAAAACGCTTCTCTGAGGAGCCACATTGCCTCTAAATTATATGCAATTATCATGGGTAATTATTGAGTTAAACAGTTTCTAAAAGAAATCAATCGGTTTTGATATTCCTAGAAGCAACGTTGCCAAATTTACTAATAAAAATTTAAAAGTACTATTACAGTGGTGCTAAACCTTTCTCATAGATATAAATGTAATCAATCTACCAAAAGTTTTTGTTTAAATTCGTTTTAGGACCCATTAAGTTTAAGTTATGATAAGTTTTGTTAATTATAGACAGTAAATCTACTTAACCAAACTCATCATAACCTTACTGATTTTTCGAAAGTAAAATTTAATTTTTGTTAACATTTGGCACATTGCTTCTAGGAATATCAAAACCGATTGATTTTTAAAAAATATCGATTTTTTTAGAATCTGTTGAACTCAATAATTATTTACCCGGAAAAATATCAATTATCGGAAAAAATTTTAAATGCTAAAAAATGGAGAAAAAATAATTGTTCCTTCATCCCTACACGAGCGAAGAGAAACATTTATTCATCAGCAGATTATGCTTTTCCTACCGTTAAATTTTATATTTTTATTTAAACTAGAAACCAAATTTGTTTAATAAAAAAAACGTTCAAATAATTTTTTTAATACTATTTTTATACCTTAAATGTTCAGTTTCATTACAGTAATTATATTAATTGGACTCACAGACTATATTACCTACATCTTTATCAAATGAAAAAAAAAAATTCGTTTTGTTTTTTCCTTTACTTTGTATTTTGAACAATTTTAACCTATATCTCCGTAAATATTAATTACTTGGAAATGAAATTTATATTTTCGTAATCAGCGAATATGTATAATTGTATATATGTAAATTTTAATTAAATTCCGGAGCAGGCCAGAAAATGCACATGAGCCTATATATAAAGGAGGGCCTAAATCGGAGAAAAATGGCAACTTAACATTCTGGAGTGGTAAATCAGTTTATCTAAAAACAACACTGGGTGGGAAGGGGATTTCCGGGAATATTTGTGAAGGTTTTTAGTATAAACAATTTCCAAAATTTTAAAATCTTGATTTGTTGAAAATGAATTTGGAATCTAATTATGGTAGAGATTCATATTCTAGCCCCCCTCCCAAATGAAAAAAAAAAAAGAATAGGATGCTTGCTTATCTAGCTCCCAAATATTTCATGGCCAACCTAAATTATTTAAGATTTAAACTAAAATTTACACCTTAATAAAATTCTACCAATAAAGGTTATTAATACCAACAATTTTCCTATCCTAGTTTTTACTGGAAACTTTGTGTAATTAATCAACGTACATTTGCTTAAATATGTCTACTTTAAATGATAAAGGCACGATTGTGATATCAAATATGCAGTTAAATCAACTGTAACAACATATAAGATATGGTATAGGACTTAACTGGAACAAGATAACCGACATGAGGTACTAATATAATTATATATATTATATATATATATATATACTATCTTATATATAATATATATATATATATATATATATAATATATAATATATATATATATTATATATATTAATCAATATATATATAATAAATATATATATTATATTAAATTATATATATATAGTGTACTATAAGTAATATAAATATAAATCTTATATTTATTAATTATTAATATTAATAAGTATTATATATATATATATAAATTATGATGCATACGATACTAAAATGGTAATGGTATAAGGTGTGTGGGTAATATGTGATTTCTGAAGGTATCGGTATCTAGTTGATATAGTATCGTAAATTGTCTGCGAGTAAGTGGTATGGTACGGTTTCGACATTTTTTGCCGATACTTTAACCGTACATCCTTCGTTTATTTACCTAATAAAATTACAATGATAGGATTCTTCTAAACTTTGAGAGATATATTTACCAGACATAAGAATTGGAAATTAAAGATTATTAAAACTATTAGATCGAGAAATGTAAATCATGATCAATAAGTTATGATATGTATTATCTCAATCTAACATTTTAAATGTTTATTATAATCTAAATATACGTGTATTTTTGTAGTGTGCGATTATTAAAATGTAGAACGCTTTTTAACATTCATTATACTTACTTTAAGTCTTATTTGGGATATAATTTATACTATGTTCTTAATCAATATATAGTATATATATAACTATATAATATTAATATATATATTAATATTATATATATTAATATATATCTATATATATATATATTATAAATTAATATAATAATATTATATTATTATAATTTTATATCATATATAATATATATATATATAATATTATACAGCTACATTATTCTCATGATATAATGCTGATATATGATTGGATGTTATGAGTTAAGTTGAATAAGGTTTGATACTTATATCAACCATTATAGAAAAGCTAGATTTTTTGGAGAGTTTTATTCTCATGACTTAAACATGTATATAGAATACATAGAGATATAATCAAAATTTTAACATAATGATTTAGTAATTTAGTGAAAGTGATATACTTACTCTTATTCTAGTATTCTTACTGATCTAAATTTTCTTCTTATTATTAATATTTAGCAAATAAGAAATATTTAATATTATAATTATATAGGCGTAATGTATAAAAAGAAAATGAGATTTAAAATTATAAATTTCAAACTAAGATAAAAAAATAAGTATATATTATATATATTTTAATAAATGAATGAGAGAATTGACTTCCATGAAAGTGGTTTATTAAAATGAAACTATCTATTATTAGTAATATATGTTATATATAGTTTAAGTAATAGTTATAAAATAAAATGTATTTTTCAATAAAATGAACACTGTACAGGTTAATAAGCTAATAATAATTTGTAATATATTCGGCAAAATTTTGTTCAGTTCCATAAGTTTTCTTTTTCTCTTCTTTTCTACATAGAATAATGGAGTGTGATTTTTTTTATATTACTACGGGTTAATTCTAATATGTTATGTAAAGAGTTCTTAAGGATTTAATATTAATCTATACGCGAAAATTGCGTAATCTCGAGGTATTCAGTTCTATGATTATTTCGTCTTTCGTGTGAGAGAGAGTGTAGTGTTAGTAAGCAAAAATACAAATAGTATAAAATTAATACTTAAACAAATAATAAGGATTTTTGTTTTTACTTATAGAAAATCTATGATACTCACGATATAAAGCGAAATTGTAATATTAATGTATTATATTAGTGTACGTGATTAGTACGTAATATTTTTATAGAGGTAATATTATAATATAAAATATTTTTAGCGTCTAACGCTAACCTAACTACCTAGCCTAACTAACTAACACATTTAGGTCTCCTATATATGTGAGACTAATAATATATTAACGAACGTCATCGCTTACTCACACTGCTCACATATAAAGATTTCATAGAACCCTTATGTCAAATTCTAAATTGTTGTTGACAAAAAATTTTTAGACAACTAACAAAATTAGAAATTATTGTGTATGAAAAATTGTGGGTGAGTAATTATTATGATAAAACACATTTATTATATTTTTTATTATGTGTGATCTTATCATCAGATGAATCCACAGTTAAGAAGTGTATCATCAAAGACTATCGCGAATTTTTTGTAATTTCAATAAAATAGTATTCCTCGCAACTAAATTATATCTCGTTCAGTTTTGACGACTCTCACGTAGATGTGCTTTGAATATAGATATGTACTACTATATTTTGATTGCAACGTAAAGGCTATTTATTATATATATAATGGAAATTACCAGGATAAGATTGCACAAATAGAAGTTTATTATGTAGATATATATAGTGTAGTTATATAAGTGTTTATTAATATAATAATTATTATATCTACCAAATTTTTAATTTTATCATCTATTTAGATAATAAGTATTTTGAAGATGAAGTAATTTATTTTGTGATGAAGATTTATATTATATACTATTAGTAGCCTATTGAGGTATATGTATGAATCTCTTGACAGCTAATTTTTGCGTGAGAGTATATTAAGGAGTTAGTTAAAACCGATGTTGCCATTAAGCTTTGAATACAGTGAGCTCTTATTATTTGTAAGTGATAGTTTGATACTATACATAGTCGTATGTTACAGTAGTTGAGTACTGATATATATAACATATATATCTATATATTTTAATTTGTAAACGTATGTTAGTGATCTCTAATGTATCATAATAGGGAGGGGTTTGGCAGCTCCGGGATCAAGGAGTAGCAGTCGAATAAAGAAACTGGTTCTATAATAGAGTAATGTTATTTTTTATATAGTGAATGAAGATATTAGGCATATAAGCAGTTACGGAAAATTTTTTGTTTAAGATATTTTAATCTGAAGTGAAGATAAATGGATGGAGACCTTGAACAATGGAAAAGTCATGTTTGCCAAACATCACAAAGAGGTATTAGATTAAGTATTTATGGATACATACAGGACTAATTCAGTAGTTTTTCAGTGGATCAATGTTATCGATGAAACGTAATAAACAATTTATCAAATCGTTAGAGGATAATAAGTGTTCTAACCTAGTGAAAAATTTACAGAGAATGGGATTTCTTCAGGGAAAATAATCTTCACTAATCTAGTATAACAATAATCTAAAGGTCTTGTGTGTATGCCGGAGATCTTGATACTGCATTTAGTGATGTAAAGGAGATAAAATTACTGAAATATTATAGTTTTCCAATTAGTATTTAGTGAGTCTTTTGACTGCAACTAGAATGCAATTACTCTAATTAATTTTATCAATATTGGCTATTATTCTTATGTTATATTATATCTTATAATTCAAACATAATTTCAGTAACCAACTCCTACAATTAATTCAATTTAGTATTTTCTATTGTGCTTTTAATTTGAGATTAATCTGTTTGTTTTTATTGTGTCAGATCTCATTTGTGTATTACGCCGTGATTAATGATAATATTCTCTCACGATTATTATTATTTTACGTAGTTTTAGTAGTATTTCTTTTTAGGGTTACACTTCTTGGTAAATAGTCTATGGGATAAATATTCAGTCAGAGGTGAATATAGTACAGTGGTGAAGTGTTATTTATTATAGATTAATTGCAATTATAAAGAAATTAACAAAAAGTCGGGAATTTTATATAAAATATTATATAACAACTTATGATCATGATTACGATATTGTTATTATAATTTATCATCAATTTATTTATATTATTAATCTTTGCCTCTATACAAGAATAATGATTATTATGATTAGTATTTTTGTGTATTATGTGTGTATAAGTTGATATGAAAAGGATGGGCAGATATATATCGATGTTCATATTTCAGTTCATTAAGTAGCGGTTTTCTAACATTTATTTTTATTTTTAATTTTTTTAGTTCTATTTTATTTCTTATATTTTATTTTTCTCCTAATCTTACTCTGTATATGAGTGTTTATATGTTTGGTAATATTCACGTATTTGAAGGTAATCATTATATGGATGTGTTTTTAGACTGTATATTACTTTATAATTGTTTTAAATTTGTATTCTTATGATATTTTTCTTTTTATGGATTTATTATCCTTTTTTTTTATATTTTTATTTTTTTATAGGTTTGACTCGAATGTTGATTTATTTAGAATTTTGTGGCAGTTAGATGCGACAATTCTCAAACACTAACCATGTAAAAATGTTTTGTTCAAACAATGATGTATTGTCTAACATCATTCATATGCGAACTCTTTTTAAAATGTTTTCCTTACTATATATATGTTTGATACATTTTTATAACGAAATGTTTCATTAAGTTAGACTCATTTTGTTAGATTCCTGTGCACTTATTTACTAATGTTCGTTACTAAATATTTATGGAAAGTTATTTAAGTCAATTTAGTGCCTACCTACAACAATATAAGCTTTTTGTATTAGATATACATGACAAGACAATTTGCGTGATGTGAAAGGTATTAATCTTGGATTTAAGAAAAGAAAACTTTTATCAAAGAATGTCGCATTTTATTGATTAAGTATGTTTTAGTATGAATAAGAATAATATCCTAGCTGAACAAAGATTGCAAACTGATGGACCAGACTGTGCTAATACCATATTATAAGATAAGTTATAAGAAAAGGAAGTATTAGAAATATATGTTCTCTTGAAGTATCTTATATATTAAGCTACTCAAAAACATTTTTCTATAACCTCCTCAAGTCAATATATTTTATACATCAGGGCCAAACATAGGGAAAAAGAATTGCTTTATTTAGAATTAGATTTTACGTAAGCTCATATGAATTCAAGATTTGTTGTGATATAATGCAAAAGGACAATACATCTACTGATTTGCAGGAGGAGAGAATCCATTCTACCCTTGATTAAAATTCAAATATCTTTTGGATGGTAGATGAAGTGTCCTACGTAAGTAACTTGAAATTGTTTTGTATCCTATATCGGTACTGGGAATCAAATTTAGTTATGTGTCGTGAATGTGATAGGTAAATTGCTCTATTTTGAGAATATTACTGATGATTTTTTCTATGTGAATATTTTTAACGACCACGCTGCGAGCGAAGTGTGTGTTTATTGCGATCGTCGTAAATTATACAATTTTAGTTTGAGAAGGTGTGTTGATAGAATCAATAGTCTGATTTTATCAAAGAACAGAAATACCGACGCTATATATATAAGATTTTATGAAGAGTATTCATAAAGTTCCTATAACTCAAAAAAAATGTTGAAAATGTAAGAGCTGCCCATAAGAAAAGAGAAAGAAATCTTCAAAAGAAAAAGAAAATCTGATTCATGAGAAGTCAGATTTATGATGTTTCTTAGCATTGAAAGATGTTATAACTGAAAGCTTTGACCAGCGATGTTATTTATCAATAAAAAATTCAAAATTCAGATGCTGAGAAGAAAAGAGTTACGCTATAATCTCTCCCATTTAGAATTTTGTGATTCACTGTGTGACGTTATTCTCCAGCTACGGCTTTATAGTAAGCTTTAAATTTAGTTTCTTTTTGTATAAATAAAACTGTTTTACTTTTGGAAAAAATAGTGCATTGGACGGCTAAAAGAAGAATCGATTGATATAAACTAAAAAAAAAATATTTTTAGAATTCATTGATTTGATATTTAAACAATTTTAAAGCTAATTTTCTAAATTAATTTAATGTATGCTGAGGAAAGAGAGCCTGAAACAATAGTTGATAGATATTTTTATCGAAGATTCATAAGGAACAAGCGGTCAGGAAATTTGCGAATTTGCAGGGATATCATGATCAGGGGAATTCAAATTTAATTTCAGTGTGAACCTGTGTTTAAACGACCGCGATCATTTCTTTTAAGTTTTAACTTTTGAGTTTTAAATGTGCTTTGTGCAAATACGTTTAGAGTACTATTTTATTTGGAATATATAACAGAAATAATAAATATAACAATGATTTAACTTACAATAATGGATAACCTATTTGTGAGTGGAGTTATCCATTTGGAATGATAATTAGATTAAGCGATTTTATTGATAATGAATACATCTCACAAATTCAGACGAACAAAGCCCATCATTGTTTTTGTTTAAATATTTTTGTAAAGAACGTGCTTAAATTCGGCAAGCAGGGGAAATAGCAACTTTACAGAATTAAGGAAATATCTTATGTTTGGTGAGCATTTCCTTGCGATTTTTCGGTAAGTTTGACAAAAACGAAACGCAAACTCGAACCATTTTTTACGTTTCGTAAACACAAATAAAAAAAACGAAAATACGGCTATATATATATATATAATTATATATATTTATATATATATACATAATTATTATATTAGTATATTATTATATATATAGTTTATATATTATATATATAATTTATATTATCATAGTACATCTTTATATTAAGAGTAAAAGTATGAGTAATCGGTATCGCATAAGTAAATTTCGGTGTATATCGGTATTCATGTGGCCATCGTGTGATCGGATCAATCGAAAACAACAAACACTGGTGAGGATTCTGCTCATATCACGGCAGTGGCCACATCTGGAATTGAGGTATCTGAGCCTCAAATCTCTTTGCGATTATGAGTTGCGAACAGTGAATATTTATAGTATTAATATATCTATTATTATATATATATATATATATATTAATATTAATTATATATATATATAAATATATATATTAATATATATTAATATATTATAATTATATATATAGTATATATATATTATATATATATATATATATATATATTATATTATTATATATAAAGAGAAATATTTTTTATATTCCGAGAGATTTGTATCTGTATTATATATTCATAATATAATATATATAATTATATATAATATATTAATATTATATATATATATATTACTATTAATATATATATATAATTTATAAAATATAAATATATTATACTATATATATTTAGTATATATATATATATATATTATATATTAATATAAAATATATTATATAGTATATATATATTATATTAATATTATATATATATATATATAATATATATTATATAGGATATATATTATATATATTCATATATATTACTATATATATATATTACTATATATATTTTATATATATATTATATATTATATATATAATATATTATACATATATATATATATATATAATTATATATATATATTATATATATATATATTTCTGTATCTATATGTTTGTTGTGTTATTTTGTTTTTGGATGGCTAGAATAAATAAATATTAAGATTTTTTAAAAGTTCCTCTATCTTCCTAAACTCTAACGCAATCCCACTTTGAAAATCATTTCTTAAATGTGTGTGTGTTCGGAATTTTACTTATTGTCTAAAGTTATGGGGAAGCAGGGATTATATTAATGGTATATTAATCTGTAATATATTTATATATTAAATTATTATATTATTATATATTTAATATTATATAATATTATATATATTATTAATTATTTATTATATATATACTATATATTATTTTTACTATGATTTTCATTATTATATCTCCTTCGTTATAATATAAAGATAATTCAGCTTCATCATTTTTTTCTACGTATGAATACTATATTAATTATACTATATAATTTATCAGATAGATTGGTTATTGCAAATTATAATATATCTATAAACTATGATGACGTCATATATATTATTTAACGTGCTTTATCCTATGAGTGTAAAGGTACTTAGAAGGAAAATCGAATTATAGGCTAATAGTGCAACTAGATGTGTGTCAGGTTTTATTTTCCCGTAGATCTTAAAATGTCACACTTGTAAAAGAGAGGATGTTTTTGTGATATACCTGAATTTCTGGATACACCTTTACCAGTTATTAATGTAGGTAGTTGATCAAAACCTGCTGCTGAAGATTCGCTAGAACCTTATTTATTAACGTCTGATAATATTATTTGTACGACTTTATGTATTTCTTAATTAAGTTATAAATATATAAACTAAAAATGACTAATTAGTTTAAATGTTGATGAATTAATTGTGATGTCATGTCATAATAATATAATAAATTGTGGAAATAGATTTTTTTTTTATACATTTTGTAGCATATGATAATAAATGATATATTAATAAAAGTATGATGATATCAATTTTAATAAGCAATTTCTTATTTTTTGTTCTTAAAAAACATAAATTTTTGAGTTAGTAGAAGGTACTGGATGTTCAAATGTTCATGGATCCGTTTACAATGGAGTTTAATTATATATGTAGTTATCATGAGGTCATAAGGCTTTTGTTTTGTGTTATTTTTTTTTGCACCTATTCACAGTGGCAACTCCAACAGGGCGCAGCTTATTCCACAAGAAGGTATGGAAGATATCAGTATAGCTAAAGGAATTGAGAAAGATGGAAGAAATGAGGGGGGATATTTAGCAATAAAAATCTACAAACATGTTGAGAAAGAATTCAGTTGAATTCTATATCGCGCGGATTGGATTTAAGGCACTTCCTTCATGTTCTTCATTTCCATATAGAAGATCAATCGAAAAAGGAGAAAGTTGGAGAATAGTATGTGATTATGACAAAAGCTATTCTAGCCAGGCGTTAATGTTATTAGTAGCCGGACGAAATGCATGGCAAGACTGGAAACAACATTTATTTTAGAAAAATTAAGAACATTGGGGCAGAGAAAAGTGTTATAGGACAAAGTAACAGAAGTTAAAAGTATAAGACTCATGGCTTTGATCACAATATAATATAAAGAATAAGTGGGATATGTAAAAAAAATTTGCAACACGCTTGAACGTGTCATTATATTTTAAATCGCTTTTGTTGATAAAAGAAAGAAAAATTATTTTCTAGCATATATCTTTGACGAATAATTAATTTGTGTTTTTGCAAGTGAATTAAGTTTACAAATTAATTTAAAGTTTCAAAATTGAAAATAATATTTTTTGTGATTGATTCAATTATGTCTATCGTTAAAATTTTTCGTGTAGAAACACGTTGGGTGTCATCACTTCATTACACATATTAGTCACCCTGTCAAATAGGTATTTATGGAATAAGGGAGTGTAAATCGAGGTAATTTTCTTTGAATAAGGTTTGGTGCTAAATGCTTTTTAGATAACAGCTAGAAGATATTACTTGGAAAGCTTAATGTCATTTCATTTATCTTTGTTGATCACTATTCTTCAATTGACTGTATTAGGTAGCTTCTTGAGAACTTAGATTAGTGCCTTTGCTTATCAATATTTTTAATGTTATGGAATAATCTGTAGAGTAATGTAATAATATAGCTGTGTTTCCAGTCCAATTTAATCGAAAGATATTTTGCGTGTATAAGTTAAGTTCCAGATAAAGTGAATCATGCATGATATTTAGCTTTGAATATTATACTGGAATTGAGCCAGTTAACTAGATGTGATTTTTGCAATTTTTGTGTACCTCGTTATAAACTTACTATGCCTGCTGTTTGGATCATTGAAAGATTTTTATTTTTTGGTCTGTGTTAAATTGTTATGAAAATTTGTGATTTAAAATAGTATTGGGAATGGTATGTTCTAGTAGAATCCAAAGTTAAGGCTAACCTTGAAGTTGGGCTATTTTCTTGATGTACATTATTAGATAAGTTCCTCCTCTTGGTGTGGGTTGGAACCCAATCAAATGATGATCTGTAATTGGCCTGTCGAAATCCAATCAAATTCTTCTTACTATTAATATGGCGTTATTTTTAAAAAAACTCATATACAATTTTAATAGCAGCAATTTGGAGAAGAATCAAAAAGAGAGAATTTTACTCAGTGTCAATATTCAGTTGTCTTTGATTCCATATATTCTTATATCCCATATATTTATTATATTTTTTATAGAGTGTCAGCTGTATTATTATTAATACAAATAAGGTAACTGGAAACTTTATTATGTAATAAAAAGCAGACGGATGAAGACGCAATAAAAAAAAAAAAAAATATACTAAAAAAAAAAAAACTAAGAAAATATGTATTGCCAGTAGTTTTAAATATAATATCTAAGATATAAATTTAGAATGTAATGTGTATATATTAAAATTATATTTTTATTTATTATTATTATTATTATTATTATTTTATTTTTATTATTATTATTTATGATATATATATTTTTTTTATCATTATATTATTTAATATTTTATTATTTTATTATTATATATTATTATATTAATATCTATATTTTGAGTATTATTAACTTTATTGCGTTTACTCTTAAAACTATCTATTTGTTACCAGATGGAGGGAGGTAATGTTGACGAATGACATCCTAATGAAAGAAGTAAGTAGAAGAACTAATATGAAAAGGAAAACTACTATTCAACTAACATGGAAACTTATACTAACTATAAGAATATTACGTGAAAATCACCCGACCGGACGTAAGGGAGCGATTGGATCCATATGGATTAAGTAAATGTGGTTAACCTGCAGGTGGCACATACCACAAACCCCCATTCAACCTATTATCACTTTATTGTTGCACTTTCCTACCTATTTCCTTAGATTTAGGATTATTCCATATTAATTTACGTTCCATAGCCATGTGTAAAGTCCATCATTCTTTTATATAGTGTTTAACTTCATATAAAAAGAATGTTAAGCTATCATATTTAGACCATACGCTTATACAAATTTTGAGGTTAAGTACATATATATAGACTTAAACTTGGGTTCAACTTAACTTTTATATGTTTACTTTATGATGATACTTTAATAAAAATTCTATAGTTTCTAAATTTCTTATTGATATATTTTTCTATTTCAAGTCAATATAACGCTAATGGTATTCGTTAATTATATACAGTTGACTTTGTATCTACTCAAAACTTTTTATCCAAACAGAGTCTCTATATACATTAACGATAAAATACCTATGATAGAGATACGCAACCCAAAACGTTATCCGAATTACGTTAATGTTTAACTTCACAGCCTCCTACATTCACGAAGTATTTTATATTAGCATATAACTGATCATTCCGTTCCTTTATTAATCACATATTATTAAATATTTAAACCTAACTTGTCCAGTTGCTTACAGTTCAATTGCCAAGTATGTTAAGGGCACAATGTCTAGCAAACATAACTGTATATCTACTTTGTACTGTGCAATTTGTAATCTCCGAATAATTATACATAATGTTCAATCATATTTTTTGCCTCTATCGCAACCTAAAGATCCTCCTTCAAGTGAAAAGGCTTACCACTTAAGAGGTCTAAAAAAAAACACTATTGTCTATATATTTTTTGTTATTTTACAGATAATGAATTTCATTGTTGCTAGAGATGCTTCTTATTACATTAGTTATCAAGCACCTTGGGCCTAGCATGAAGGATTTTGATGGTATTTACACAATGGATGGTAAGTATTAGGGGAACTCATCTCCACAGAGATTTCGCTCATGTTTGACGGCTCAGTCCTTTATTGAAAATTTGACCTTTTTGATAAGATTATGAAAATTATCAGTCTCCATAAACAAATGGTACAAGATACACCCATTTACGACGTTTAAGATGGGATAATGAATAAAACCACTATTGATGCCGGACTCTGATTAATTGGGATTTTATAAACAATTTTGTTGTAAATAATTTATCTACATCTCATCTTGATACATTTTGTTTTTTGGAGAACTACTAACATATTTGTATAGGCTCCTAATTAATCTTATCTCTTTGTCAATCCATAAACTAATAATTAATATTATTTTATTCTTCCATATCGTACAAATTATTGTGTAATGTAAGAGAGATTTATCAAGTCAAGTTAACGATAACATCCATAATTGAGCTTATCTTAAATTTTATCCTAGCTAATCAGCGTATCACACACTCACATACACAACACGACTCTTTCGGGGGATTAAATATCAGCATTTTCCTTACATTACAATATTATTCAATTCTACATCTTATCTACCATTATAAGCAGCTATTAATTCACACACACATCACACCAAACCAACAACTACACGTCACTATCACACACACAGCACATCGGACTATGTATTTGGTGCACACTTCACATACAACACACCACAGCAGTTGGTCCTTTGCTGTAATCTCGTTCTATCCTATAGTTTATTAAAACATTCCAAATCATAATCTAATTGCCTGGTTAATTCAACTAATTCAGCGCCATCACACATTTTTTCAGATCTCTAGTTGGCATAGATTTAAACCCATTCACATCAATTAGAGTGTCTCTACTGTAGATTCACACATCCATCCGATACGATTGCAATAGATGGAACATCTATACATTCCTTGCGCACATTGATGATATACTCAATATATGGGTTCTTCGTACATAGTGAAACATGTTGTCATGTAATTGATTTTTGAAACATATATTATATATTTTTAGTTTAGTGATTGATTTAGAGTTTGTTAAGTTTAGATGAGAATGATAAGGTAACTTGTTCTTGTCCCACATAGCATGATTGAAAGAGTGAGTTTATTTTGGGATATTGAAGATGTGGTGGAGTAGTTGAGCTATGAGTGTTGGGAATATTTGAATGGTTGATAGAAAAATGTATAACATTGGTTTTGGGGGTGGGAAATAGAATGAAAAGAATGGAAATCTGGTAGAACAGGTAATGTGTATTAATTATTACTTTTAATAACAATAAGAGTAGGTAGAGATGTTTCTTAACGGCGTAAAAATACGATGAGTCGTGTGAGAAGAGATGTTGAATATGTTAGTTGGTGTATATAATATGAGAGGATTAGAAATGGGAATTATTCCATTCGTCATATCAAGTTATTTATAGAAGCACCAGTTGTCATATGTAAAAGGTTATAGAGAGGAGAAGCGCGGGAAACGAAGGATGAAGCAGGGAATAGTGAAGAATAGTGTAGTAAGATATTACGAAATAAGAATATTCAAGTTGAATGGAACATTGATGACATCTGGAAGCAATTATAAGGAAGTTGTTAGTTATAGTGCAAAGGAATATGTGTTGCCTAAAGTAGGAAGTTAGAATTTAATATGGAAGTAAGAGTTGGATCGCAAGCGTTCAAGCAAAGACGTGTATAATAAAGATAATGATGATTTCAAAAGAAAGATGTTGATATATATATTGAAATAAAAGTATATTAAAGTATATCTAGATAAAAAGGGTTATACGTTCAAAAGAAATGGGGGGTCTTAATATAATAGGTATAGAGAAGGGAAAAGGTTAATGAAATGGGAGTAGAAAAAATTAGGGGACGTGTTTTAACTTAATGTATGGTTGATGATTGTTAGAAAGATAACTGATGTATATATAATTAAAAATAGGTTAGATAAGTATATTGAAGATTTGAGTTGCTTATAGTAGTAATGGGGATATAGTTCATTTTAGAGGAAATGTAAAGGGAGGAAGTTATAAGTGAATAATTATTAAAGATGAATTATGGTAATAATTAAGTAAGAACGAGCGGAGGGTGATTTGAATTGATTATGAATTGTATAGGTATTTAAGTTATATTCGAGGATTGTAGATAAGCTTAAGTTAATATATACTGTTAAGTGTAAAGGGAGATAAGTCGGAAGATGTAATTAATTATAAGGGGATAATTAATGTTATTGAAGTATTGTATGGGAAATAGAATGAATGATTTACTATTTTCGTTGTACTGGCATTTTTTTTTATATAATCGTATTATATGATCGTTTGCTTAAATAGGCGTCGAAATGAATCGAACCCTTAAGAAGCTAGTAATTGTATTTCTCTTGATTTTTCTCCTCTCATCCTTTTTTTTGGCCAAGAAGATGTAAGAAGCGTATTTCAAAATCAAGTGTGTGATTTCAAAGATTTTTTATAATGTGTATTTTAAGACATCGAGTATTAGGTAATTAGGGCTGAGATTATGGTGTAGTGGATTGAAATAACATATATTTAGATCGAAGTACACTGATATCGTAAATAAGTTTGTGTAATATTAAGTCAGAGAACCTTTATTAGAGAACACGTGAAAGTTAGTGTTAATGTTATCTGAGAAAGAGATGAGGATTAAGAAATAGCATATCTTTTTTTATATACAATTTTAATTTTCACTCAGCTCAGATTTAATTACAGACGGACAGTAGGTTAAAGAATTTTGGGGAACATTGAGTGTATTTGTGCAGATTGCTTGAACAATTATACAGAAGAGCACGTGTTCAAGGCATATTCAAGTTGTTTAAGAAAAGATGCATCATAACGTAGTGCTGTGTTATGATCCTTCCAATTTTTTTACTCAGGGAAACTGTGATTTTTATCGTAGAAGTTTAAATAAGCATATAAAAAGTAAGTTTTTATAAAAAGCTTATTAACGCGTTGCAATAAAGGTTTAAAAAACAAATAGTCAGACGATGTATCAGCTAATAGCTACGGAATTTAAATTGAATAGCATAAGTCGTTAGGACAATTTGATTTACGAATATACATCTATGGGCCAAAGGAATGATAAGAGATGAAGAGAGGAATGAAAATATAGCAAGAAATTTTGCTGCAAGGGTGTTTTATAGATTATATATAGGATATATTAGAAGGTATCACTAGCTAGATACCTAATGACACAAGTAGTGTAAGTAAATTTCATAGTAATGAGTGTTTGGTTTGGTAGGTATACTATATTAAAGTTAGGTTTAATATATTATATTTATATAGTAGGTATGATCTACTATTTATATTATAATATAAGAGTCATAACTATCTCAGGTCTATACTTAGTTAGGTCCTTCTCTAATGGAATTGCTAAAAGTTATAATCATTAAATTAAGTTATATGTTCCTTTTAGTCACTTGATAGTACGTAATATGATTCATATGGAATTTGGTAGTAATGATTTTCTTTCTTCTGCCGGTCGTTACCCGTTATCGAAATCAGCCAACAGCTTGACGTCGTCAAAAGTCATCCCTCTTTGCCTGGCTTATATTACATGATCTATACTAATCATCAAGCCGCGCCAAGGGCAGGCTTGTACAGGGGGCGAGAGAGAGGGAATGCGTGTTATGCCCCGCTACCCGGCTGGCCCGCTAGACCCGTCTAAATAATGCATTCAATAAAAGTGATTTTTTTTGGTCAAAAGTCAAAAATTCAGAATAACTTTTTTTTTTTCCTTCTACTGAACCGGTTTTAATTTCGAGAACTATTAGCTGCCGAATCGACTCTTTGCTAATGGTTCTTTGTTCGGCTCGTTGTTCCCGTTCACAGATATTTATTCAAGTTAAAAAAAAGTTAAAGGCGATGTCTTTAGATTTACCTTTTCTTAAAATATATAATATATATAATTTACTAAATCGTGGTTTACCTGATTATATTTAACTGGCGCATTACTTATATACTAGCGTAAGGTTGTGAAAGAACAATTGTTAAGTTATTTCTTGTATATCTTATTAATATAAAAATGCTTCAATCTTTCGTTTTATTATGTGTTGTATTTCTTCTAATACCACAGATTGTAAGTAAGACAAATATGGTACATATATATATATATATATATATAAAATTATAAAAAAAAAAAAATTTTGCTTATAAAATAATTAAGTAGATGAAGGCAAATTAGGGAGTTTTGGAGTTCACGGTATGAAGTGGAGAGAAGAGAATGAAAAGTAGGGGGGGGTCGTTTGGGGGAGAAAAGGATAGGAGGCTAAGCGTCGTCATAAAACCCTGTCAAAGAGACTCCCAGGCACGACTAAACACGCTGGCACCTGAAAATATCGAGTAATAACGATTTACTCTTATTCGTATTGTTCAACATTTTAAAAGATTTTATTTTTTTATTTATTATTTTTTTTTTTTTTTTGTGTGTGAAGAATAAGTTTTCAACATATAGTATAGGTAAATTGCCCCTTGGAAATTGATTTAGGTCAAAATAATTTATTAATTAATTGAAATCATCCAGATTTAGAAAGTCCTCGCGAACCTAAACTAAACTTCTTTATTTCTTAAATTTATTTCTAATTTAATAATTTTTGTTTATTTTTTATATCAAATCGTGAAAAGAAAATTAATTTCGTATTCTCCTAACAAACGTTTACAAATATAGCTAACATTTCAACTAGTCACTTTTTCTTCATATATATATATAATATATCTATATATAACTATATATACTATTGTTATTATACTAGGGATAAGTATATATTTATTTAATATTTATAAATTTATAATTAAATATTTAATTAATAAATTTCATTAAAATAATAGAGGTGGATAAAAAAATGATAGTAAAAAAATATCATGAATTTCTTGTAATTATACATCTTTAGAGCCTATTTAATATTATATATACTATATATAAATAATATACTCTATAATATTCATTATATGAGTATATATATTTTTATACAGTAAACTATTTTTCATATTGACTATATATTCTATATAACTAATTAATTATATTATAAATATATATATTACTATTCTGAATATTATATATAATAATAATTTATCTATTAAAGCTAAATCGTATTTTTTTAATAATTTTTATTTTTTTAGTACCAAATACTCTCAGTAAATAAGAGTTATTATATAATTTTAGCTGGTAAATTTATTACAATGGCACTACGAATGATTCTCTCTATCGGGGCTCCGGCCCCCGTACTCCCGAACAGGGTAGTGGAAAAAATAATAAAATATACGCTCAGTACCATAACCTTCCCCAACCTATAAAAAATTTATTACAAAAAGAGACGTCTGCGACAGTAAACAGGGGGTTTAAAAATGAAGTTTGTACTGTTTTTTTGAAGTTTCTCACATTTTATTTAAATCTTTTTTTAGTTATTTTTTTTTTTTTTTTTCATTAACGAATTAAAATATTAAACATATAATTAAATCATAAAATATAAGGCACGTGTTGTCTGTTAATTGATAATTTTTCGTCATAATCATGGTATTTTAAATAATGGAATTGTGATATGTCCTTACATCCTCACATTCTAGCAACTTATAAAAGCAGTTTTACCCACTGATAATTTAATAATACAGACAACTATTCTCCTAGCGATATGCTATAAAATAAGTATCGTAAAATATAACAATTAAACCATTTCCTCCTAACAAAACAGGACTCATAATTTATATATATATTTAATATATATATTATTATAAATATACTATATATATATATATATATTAATCATATAATATATCTATTATATATAATATATATATATATATATACTATATATATTATATATATATTAATATATATATACTGTATATATAATATATATTACTATAATATACTATATATATATATATATATCTAATATAATATACTATTCTTATGGCAGTCCTCTAATGAAGAGCCAGCAATCAATTAATACTCAAAACTACTACAGCTACCGGGAAAAGGAATACATTGCTGGAATCCTGGCAAAAATTTTACCTCGAGGAAACTTAAAAATAAAAAAAAAAAAAAAAAAAATAAAAAATCATGATCTCGAAATCTTACAAAGCTACAGGAGAAATGCAGATATCCATATTTCTTGGAATCCTGTAAAATTTGTGGTTAGGACAATGTAAAAAAACAAAACAAAAATTAAATTAAAACTTAAAAATTGCAATTTTTTGTTGTGGGGTGCTGGGACAAAATAAGTATATTATATAATTTATTGTAAAGGTTTACACGGCAAATTAGGGGCTCGAGCCCCGACGGGGAACGCAGGGGGGACGTTTTCCATACCCCGTATGGGAGAGGGGCGAGGAACCCACGCGACACCCAAATACCAAAGAGTCTTTCATGACGTTGGTGGTTCCGGAGACCCTCCCGAGAGGGGGGGAAATTAGTCCTACCCGTAGTTCCCCGGAGGCGAGAGACCCGACTTCCTGCATTCGTGCGGTAGTATCCTTGGGCGTATCTCCTTTAGTTAAAAAGAAAAAACGCAAATTTTATAAGAAGAGTCCTGATTATTTAACGAGTAACCCAATAAAAGGTCTCTAAATAGGCCTCTAATCATATTACTATATAAAATTAACCAATAATTTTTTTTTATTTTTTTATTTTTATTTCAGCATTTCCTATCTCACATAATTTTAACCGCAGGATTCCAAAAATAATGTAATTCTTTTATGTCATTGTCAGCTATTGTTACTGTTTTTAGACATCATTTTTTTTTTTTTTTTATTTTTTTCTTTTTTTTTTTTTTTTTTTTTTTTTTTTTTACATTTTCCCGCTAAAAATTGGACCAGTAATTCGCTAGCACTGTGATTCCTTTTCTCACCGGTAGCTGTTGTAGTCTTTTGTGATATTGGGAACTGATGGAGCACCTTGTGGAGGATGACACCTTTATATATATGTAATACTATCATATCAATATATTATATATATATATATATGTATATTATATATATACTATATATATATTATATGATATAATTATATATATTATACTATAATACTAGATATAATAATATTATATATATATTACTATACTATCTACTATAAAATATTTACGTACATGGTTCGGAAATTTAATTTTACTTTTATTTTTTACTTAAGGTCGTTTAGGAAATAATGTATTTATTAAATTTTCAGAGGTGGTACATTGCTTTTGAAGCTGCTAAATAATTTACATAAACAATAAGCTCCAAATTCATGTTATAATTACAATTATAATAATATATATTTATATATCATACTATTAACATATATATATATTATAGTACATATATATATATTAATATATATATATATAATATATATATATATATATATATATTATGATATATATAGCTATACTATAATCTACTATATTATATTTAGCATATAGTATATATATATATAGTATAAGCTGAATATACGAACTAGTAAGATATAGCTATACTATATATTTAGGCCTAGACGACCTAGCTTATTAGATCCTCACTCATATCACACTACCACTACTATATTAGTGAATTGCAAGTTTTTATGCAGGGAAGATATTACTTATTAAACAATTTCTATTTCCTAAAGTTATATAATCAAAATTTACTTACTTTATGACGTCACGAAAATTCTAGGCCCATCATCATCTTCTTTTTAGCTAAATAAGAAGAGGGGAATCGGTGACTCATGCAAATTTGAAAATTTCGAAACTAGAAAATCCTCAGTTCAGAACTTTTCGGGCTCCAGTTTCTTCTTCGACAGATGGAAGTGAGGTTATGTTGTTCTTTCAGTGGTAACTATGATGAGGTTTCTATTGGTGCTATCATAACCTGACGAAAATGCGTAAAAAATATTTTGTTTAAATTAAACAATTAATGGTGGAGGATCAATTATACATATAGAAGGTTCTTTGAAATACCTAGGATGGAAAAAAAGGTAAAAACATTATATATATATATATATATTATATATATATATATATATATATATATATATAGATATATATATTATATATATGTATATATCATCTAAATTAGTCGCTCACGGCCTTATTAGCTTCCGTCGAGATATATTCGAGTTAATTAAGAAAATGAAATACTATTCATATATATTTCACTATCTCCCTTATAAAAATACATTATAAAACGACTCAATATATATAATATATAATTAATATTATACTATACTATATATATATATATATATATATATATAATAGATATTATATAATATATTATATATATATACTATATATATATATATATATATATTATTTTAAATTTTCAACATTCAATTTGACATGTAAATTACCGTGACCGAGATTGCTAATTGAACGTCGCTGTTATTGCATAAATACCACATGAGCAAAAAAGTCGTCATTATTTGCATTCTTTATTGGACTATAAGCTTCCTCTTCACTGAAAGCCAATCAACTAGGACCTTTTTTGAAGAGTCTGTCTAACTTTACCAGTTTTTGCACATTAAATCTGCGCGAATTTCGTGAGCTCTGACCTCCAATAATTATATCATATATATATATTATATTATATATATCTATATATATATAACATTTATATATATACTATATAATAACTATATATATATATATAATATTATATATATATATATATATATATATATATATTATATAATATTAATTAGATTTAATTTCATTTCTGGAGCATCTATATTTATATTTTATTTTTATAATTTGTTTTTTATTGCATTTCACGTTGAAATATCAATATGTTACGTCGTATATTATTTATTATTTAAATTATTATTATTTTATTATTATTATTATTATGTAATTATTATTACATTATTATTATTATTATTTATTATTATATATTTATATTATTTATTAATTATTATTATTATTATTATTATCTATTATTATTATTTATTCTATCTATGTCTAATAATAATTGAAGCCAGTACCTTTTTCATTATAACAAAAGTAATTATAAATAAATTTTGTAGTTTTTGAAAGCTGATATTAAACGTTGTATACATTTCTTTTTAGCTGATTATTATTATTATTATATTATTTAATTATTATTCATTATTATATTATTATTAGTATTATTATTAATATTATTATTATTTTTATTTTTTATTTTCATATTTTTTATTTTTATTCTTTAATTTTTAATTATTTTTTTATTTTTATTTTTATTAATTATTATGTATATTAATCTATTATTAATATTTATTATTATTATATTTCGATTATTATTATTATTATTATTATTATTTCATTATTGAATCCTTTGTTACTGTTAAGTATTTATTGATGCCTCTTTATTACAGTTGTTTTTTCTACATTGTATGTAGAATTTATATATCGTATTATCATCGCGTCAAGTTGTTGTCAATCCAATACTTGTCGGATTATTATCTTACTATATTAATTATTATTATTATTATTATTATTATACTATTATTATTATTATTATTATTATTTATTATTATTATTAATATTATTATTATTTTATTTATCAATTTATTATTATTAATGTATTACTTTCATTTGTTAATATTACTATGTTAATCCTATTTTTTATATAGATACGTTTTATAACTTAACAGTATTCAAAAAAATAATTTGTTCTTTTTATCAGATTTACTACCACTACTAATATCACTATTTAATAAGACATTTTTGCATAGTAACATTCGTATGATTATAGTATTTATAACATCTATACATTCTTGTTTTCTTCTATTTACATGTATTATAACTCTATTACCAATGTTAATACTACTATGTAATAACATTTTTTAGAATCATCGTTTATAAAAAATTATTTGTATGATAGTTTATAAAACTTTCAAAAAATTTCTGAATTTTGCCTTGACACATAGATTATTTTTTATTTTAGCCTTTTCCAATTATTAGTTAATAGTTCTTTACAATACTTTGATTTAAAACGTATAATATAAGTTCTTCACAAACCTAACACTCTCCTTATATTATATATATATATCATTAACTATTAGTATATCATATTTTTATAATATATTAATATTATACTATTATAATATTATAATATTTATATTACCTATATTATATACTAATATTATATATTATATTTACTAAATATATATATTAATATATATATATTAATATATATATTATATACATATTATGTAGAATATACTTTACAGTATACTTGTAAGTCGTATGGTAATATATCTATCTATAAAATATATTATAATTATATATCTAATTAATATATCTTCTATATATATTTACATATTATATATTTATTTAATTATAGTTATATAATATTATTTAAACCCTGTATATTATTAATATATATTATTAATATTAATAAATTATATATTATATATAATATAATAATTAATGTAGAATATACATTACAGTATATAAGTCTGGGAATTATCGTTTCTCTCTCTCTCCATATTCTCTCTATTCAAATTTATCAGATTTATCATACAACTTCTCGTTGTATTTCAAAAAATTTATATCCTTAATTATTATTAATTATGATTATTTTGTGAGGTCATTTTAATTATTATTATTATTATAGATTATTATTACATCGCACTTGTTTAATAATTTTACTGGTGTATCTGCATCGAGCAGTGTGATTTATTATTTTATTATTTCGATATTTTTTATTTATATTAGGGCCATCCTAGTTATTATTATTCATTATTATTATTGAGCTCTTATACTATTCTTAGTATTTTTATGAATATCTTGACGCACAGAAGTTTGTATGTATATTTCCCCCGTGTTATTCTCGAGTTTTTAAAAACACCTTATTGAGAGAGAGTGGTCTCTTTTTCACTCTCATTTTATAGCAAATCGAATTAGATAATTTTTTCATTCACATTATTTTTTTCGTTTTATTTTTTTTTAACATGAAGTTTCATCTTTGGCTTTACTTCTGTTGAGAAGCATAGTTTTAATTAATTTTGATGTGATATTTAATTATCTGCTGAAGAATAATGTTTGGAAACAATCTCGTTAATCTGTTTAAAAATTAAGTCTGGGTATATGCTCATCAAATTTATTTATGCTACGGTGGGGTGATGTGGTATTACCCAGTATTTTATTTAAATTTTTTTTTAGAAGTAGTTTGCTCCATTTTAATCTCCAAATCTCGCTACGATTGAAATCCTAATTTTATTAACATAATTATTAAAATCTCGTATATGTATATTATTTATTAACATATTTCGGGAACATCACATATAACATATATAATATATATGGTATTAATATTATTAATATTTAAGTATATATTACTTATATATATTAATATTAATTAATATATTAAGGTTATTATGGATTGATAGATAAATTAATATATGCATATATATATATACAAAATCGAATATGCCAAGACTATTACTATGACAAAATGATACCAATGAAATTGAAATGGATAGATGATAAAATGGTAGGCCTTGTTATTTCAACTTTTGTAAAAGAATTTTTTAATACCTAATAGAACAATACCCTATATAAATTCTTATAATATATATATATTATATTAGCTTTATCTAAATATATATAATATAGTATAGAATTATACTATTGTCTAATGTTAATTTAATATTTTTATCTTATAATTCGTATAGAAAGGTAATAGTGTTAGAACAATTATATTATATTTAATTTACTACTACCATAATATGAAAATAATATAATTATGACAATTATATATTTAAATATATCTTATAACAATGATCGATGTATAAAAATACAATTTTTGTATTAATTTTTATTATGTATTTATAATATAAATATAAAATTTATTCTTTAATGTATTAACTATAAAAGTTATGAATCTTGAATATGTATTATAAGATTATATTCTACGTTATATTTAGTATTATATAATATTAATATGTGCAATATATATCTTGTTCCAATATATTCAAAATATAAGATACAGTCAGGTATCTTAAAAAATAATAATTTGTATGATGTAGAAAAAAGCTCAATGAACTATAATTATTTACTTTACATAGGTCTTACGTTATTTCTGATTCTGGTGATAGTGCATTACTCGTGAGATTTTTTTTAGGGAGAATTAGAATATACTTGTAATTACTATTATATTTGTGTGGTGTCGTGGATATTTTCTTGCGTCGTGAACGTGAATGGTGTGGTGTGTGTCTGTTCTCGCCTCTGATGTTTTCGTGTGTCGAAGTGTGTCGGATATGTATAGATGTTGGTGGTGTGTGGCTGTATAGTTGTGGTCGTGTATGTATAATTGTGTGTAATTGTTTCACGTCTGGTATAACTGAATGTTTTTTAAATATGTGAAGCAAGTCGTGAGATTAAAACCATCCAAATGCTGGACACACATAGGTATCCTAATTATAAGGTAACTGTGCATACGTCGTACTAGACATAAATAATATATAAACCGATAGTGATAAAAGTTCTGTGGAGTTATATAGAGATTCTTTGAGTTGTAGAGGACGTGAGGGATCTACTTGTGATATTGCTCATGTTCCGATAATAAAATGTCAGTGTAAATAAGCTTTTCATAACTTTATTTTTATTATAATATCAATCAGTGATGGATTCTGTTGATATTTCTTTCTCTCTAACTTTTACTGATTTCCTTTCTTACATACTATAATTTATTTTCAAAATATATATGGTGTTTTTTTAGTGCCTTGAAATAATTGATTTTATTTGTTTGCTGTTTATATCATAAAAAAAGGTATCTTTTTTAGTTACGTTAATATTTACCGAAAAAAATATAATAAATCAGTATATTTCAAAATACTTATATATATATGAGTGAGAAGTTTTTGTATATATATACTATGATAATGTAAAGTTAAGTATATAATTTATATGGTTTATATATATAAATATGAGTATAAATAGAAATATATAATATAGATAATATAAATATAAAAAAGTAATGTATTATTGGTGAGGAGCATTCTCTTAAACTCATAGTGGGTAATGCAGATATTGTAGTAAAGGAAAATATATCTAATTTTAATTTTTTTTGGAAAGATATTCGCAAACAGTGGGAATTGTTTCGTGCTGTGAATTGTCAAATTGCTATCACTAAGATTAAATGTATGCTAATTAGGATAAATTTTTCCACTCTCCGTTAATTTGTTATCAATCACATCTTAACGCTGATTTTAGGAAGGGAAAAGGATATATAAGATTATTTTTACATTTAAAAAGTTATTCCTAATTGGACCATTTTTGATATGTCATGAAATATACTCTTATAATTATATTTTTTATTTCTTTTTGGTTAATTGGGAGTTTAAAATTGTTAAATGATATAAATTTGAAGATATTAGTTTTGAATCATTTTAAAACAGTGTTTAGTCAATATTTAAAATAGGTAATTTACGTCTCCTAATTGAGCAAAGGCTATCCTTAATATCTAAAATCTTTATATGAGAAATACGATATCATCAATGCATTTTATTTATATAATCAAAATTCTATGAAAAAAATAAAATCAACTTAATCTCTTTAATTTCAATTGGAATAATATTTATATTCTCTCAAATGTTCGTGAGTGCATGTAAATGGTATTTTATGAAGCTAAGAACTTTACATACTACGTGCATCTCCTAAATATTTTTCAATAAAAAATGATGAAGAATTCTAATTTTTAATAATACTTGTGTAAAACAACTTGCAAATATTATACAAAATTTTTATATATTCTGAGAGCTAGGCATAAGAGCTATGATGAATATATTTTCATAATTTGAGGTAACGTACATTTTTTTCTGCTATATCCGTTACTTTATCCGTTACTTTGATCAGCTGAAAATTCTATTTAATTAATGGTAATTATATAATTGATATAAATATGATGACTCTTCCAGCAGGGCTTTTGATTGGGAAAAAAATGGGGGGTGGGGAGGGGAAAGAAGAGCCCGAGCCGGAATCAGAAAGAAACTTTCTACTATAAAGTAAAGGAGCCACCAGAGCCAACCAAACACACACTTTTTAGAGCAATGAGATGAGTCAATTGCAGAGACGGAGTTGGAAGCAGGAAAAAAAAATATTTAAACGTTTTATCATAATCGGCATTTTAGAAATGCTGCAAAAATTGCTTTTAAAATTATCTATCCCCCAAGTGCTTCCTTAATATGCTTTTGTAATTGAAATTATCTTGAACAAATAACTTGTTTCTCCTAACACTGGTATACACAGCTTACCTAGGAGTAACTAGGTGGAGGGCCCAGGGGGCCGTAATCCCCATTAATTTTCTTAATCATAAATTCATAACAGAAATACTGAAATTCTCAGATAAAGGGGCCATGCAACCCCTCCCCTGAAAAATTACCTAGTTTAATTTGCAAATAACACTTATACGCGCACTAAGTTATGTCTTACACATTTGCGAATGTGAACATCCGCTTGTAAATACATGTCACTGGATGCGAAGCGAATGTATTCATATTGAGAATTCAAATGCGACTGTTTTATTAACTTAATCCATTAACCGAATTAAATTTTGTATGATTTCCCTTGTTAATTAAAGGGAAATCGCGTGAAGTGTTCGTGAAAAATTCGAATCTTATAAATATTTAATGTGCTAAGAAAGGAATATCATATGAAGCATTCCATTACGGGATATATTGCTCTGTCTCTTCGCCATTGGATCTGGAAGAAGATTTTTGGCACATTTATTTAAATTTGTTATTTTCATTTCAACACTTTCTCTATATGTACCGCAATTATTATTAGTAGTAGTATAAGTAGTAGTTGTCTTCACTTTTAAGTTTAATAATATAGCATTTAATTTATATATTATCTATATATAATATATATATAATTAATATATATATATATTATAATATATATATATATTATATATATATATATACTATAATTAATATATATATATGATATATATATATATATTATAGATGGCATAATATATATATATTATATTATATATATAACATATATGATATATCATAGTATATATATAATATATATATATAATATATATATATTATATATATATAATATATATATAATATATAATATATATATATATATATGGTATATATTATATATTATATACTATATAAATATATATCATATATCTATATATATATATATAAATATATAAGTATTATAATATATTATATATATATTATATATATATAATTATATATAAGTATATATATGAGGGTTGTGTGTTTATTCCTACTTCAAAGTCAATTTAAGTTATTTTGCCTCACACTGAACTTTGCTTGATAAGAAATACTAAACTGCCACTTCTCAACCCCTCTTGCTTCTTCTATATATATATAATATATATATATATATATATATATACGTATATATATATATTATATATATATAATATATATAAGATATAACTAGTATATATATATATATATATTATATATATATATATAATATATATATATATATATATATATATATATTTATATATAATATTAAGGGTCGGATCTAGGCAGCACGGAGAGCCACATTCAAATTAGAAATGAAGGTACTGACAATTAATCAGAGAGCGTGTCCCTCATTTATATACTATATATATATAACTAATCATCATATATATATATGAGAGTATATATATATATTTTATTAGTTATATTATATATAGCTACTATAGTGATTAATATATATATATATATATACTATAATATAGCGTAGTATTATAATATATTAGTAATTATTATAATATATATATATATACGTATAAATATATATTATAATATGATATATATATATATATATATAATACACCCGCACTGTATTGAATACAATATAGTACCTTTTAATACTATATACTATCATATATATGTACTAAAAATAATATTAATAAAGTATATCAAGATATATATATATATATATATAATATATATATATTATAATAGATAGTATATAGTATATCACACACAGTAGATATTAGTATATCATTCGTCCGAAAACTTCTTTAACTAACTTTATTATTAGGTATACCTGATATCTATACATATTATGGTCAATACTGAACCCCTTCAAAAGTAGCCCTTCACTTCGGACTGTCACAGATCACTTTATCTGCCAGATGTTCGTACTAGTGCTCAAACAACGCCGTTATGTAAGTCATCGTTTTGTTCTTTTTTCTTTCAGCACAATCCCGTCGTACCTACTTTGAGTTTCCTGTCTGGTGATGAAATCGTCGCCCCTTATAACATCTTAGACAGATCCTTACATCGCGAGGACACAAGAATTAGAAATCACTAGTGGCCCAGAACAAATCTGGAAAGTAACGAGGTTGAGAAAGAACAGGATATTGCTGGGCTCGGCTCGTGCTGATTTCAGGGAGACCCAGGAGCTGAACGATATGCCCGGCATTGTCAAACTGCTTGCAATACTCTAAATTTTTCTCTTCACATAATCCATGGTTCGCATCGAATTGCCTCAAGGAAGATGACGGAGAATATCAATGTGCATATCCTTGGTAACTGCATGACCCTGAGGTGTGAACTCAAGTTGTAATCGGGACCTTCAATGTCAAGAAGACCTCCAGCATGACATTCCCTTTTGGGCGATCTGCTCGAACGCTTTTGTTTTGTGGTGACGCTTCTCGGGAGATCTTCTACTCAGGAGGTCGACGGGTTCGTTTGAGGTCGTACAAGTGGAACCACGACTTCTCATCGCAGTTGAGAATCCTTATTCAACAAACCTCGTCCGTAATCCAACAATAGCACTGAGGCTCTCGCTATGATACTGGCCCAACCTCTTCCTCCTGCTCTGGGTGAGGAAGTCTTGGGACAAGGTGCGCTACACACGCGGTAAGCATGTTCAATCTTGTACGCAGGATTTCGGTGACAAACTGTCATGAGGAATCCCGAACAATATTGCAACATCAATTCGATGGTTTGCCTCCGATAGTTTGGATTACTTTCCCGTTCTCTAGCAATTGGTGTCTATACAATTAGCGCCGCTGTTGAATGGTAAATGCCACACGCTCATCATCTTCCAGATTTTTCTATTAGTTATAAGGAACGCGGATCTGGCAGTAAAATTGGTACTGGAAGTTGTATATGCAATATTTGCAATATTTTGCAATATCCGATTTTTGACTCTTGTTTGTCAGTTACGGTTTCAAAGATGAGTGAGACCGTTTTCTGAGGTTTTAAATATGAAAAGAGGATAGCTTCCCCCAAGTTTTTTTTACCTTGAGGTTTCAAATGATCAGTATATCATTTCTGATGATTCCAATTGATTCAAGGAGGTCTATTACCCCCAAATCATCTTTCTGTGTCCTGTGAAAGACTTAAAGAAATGAAAAACATTGCAGTGGGGTTGGAATAACAAGGGTCAGAAACGCTCTGATTTTTCGAGAAGATGCCGACGTCACATGAATATTTCCCCTTCAATTTAGAAGACTTGGAGACCCCGTATTCCTCTCGAACTTGACACCCTTTCTTCTGATGGTGTCACCTCGTCGGAGCCGAGGTTTCAAGTCCCTGCATCCCCGGAGGGGGAAGCTGGTTCCCCCAAAGCAATTAATGGATATAATTAGGAGGAAAACAATTAAATAAATATGAGGATAGGGCAAAGCTCATTTAAAGAATTCTTATGATGAGTCTGAGCAGGAATCGGTACAATTGCAGGAGATAGTACAGGTACCGGTGCAGGAGTCGTATCTGGAATTCAAACATATAATGTGACAGGTAAGGTATTTTTTATATGTTTGCGAACCAATATAGCCCGATTTTGAGAGTTCTAAAACCCTAGAGGGTGTTTGAGCGCTCCCTGGAAGGGTCCCTAAAAGAAAAAGAAGAAAAAATGCGCAGAGTGATTAGCAGAGGAATTTGCAAAATGAACGACAAATGATGATTCCAGGGGGAATCAGAAATTATATTCCCCACGTGTGGTGGGGGTCGACCCCTAAAAATGTGGTTTTACAACAAAAAATAATGTTTTGATGGAAATTCAGCTAATGATGAAAACAGAAGATGTAAATGTTGTACAATACATGGGCTCTATTAGTTTATTAACTATAGTGCCTATTTATTTCTAGCTTTCTAACTATCTTTCTTTCTACCTATCTTTCTTAATAAGTTATCAAACTTAGCCTAACCAATCATATCCTAACCTAACATAATAACTAAATACATATAGATTGATAATTATAACGACTTTTTCTTTCACTCTCTCTATCTTTCATTCAATCTATCTTTATTAATACCTTGTCTAACTTAGCCTAACCAAACCAAAACTGGCTAAACATACCAACCTAACACATATATAGTTTGTTATTTATAGCGCCTATTTACCTATTCCTCTCAATCTATCTTTCTTTTCACCTATATTTCTTAATACATTGTCCAAATATGTTTATCCAGACCTAACCAGACTAATTACTCCCACCTAATACACATAGTTTATAATTATAGCAACTCCTTGCCTCTCTCTCTCTATCTATCTATCTTTCTACTATCTATCTATCTATCTATCTACATCGTGTAGTCGTATGCCTATTTACCTCTAAAATCTAATGCTAATCTTTCCAGTGCTATCTATCTAAATCTATCTATCTATCCTATCATCTATCTATCATCTATTCTATCTATCTATATACTCTATCTTATCTTATCTAACTAGTTTGTAAAAAAGACGTGGCCCTTATGTAGTTACAATGTAGTTTCTAATTATACCATAAATGGTTTAAAATGAAAACTTGTTATTTATTTCCCTTGAAAAACTTATTTTTATGGTATGTTGTGATGTCTTATATGACTTTAATCACTTGATCATTATATCATGGATGAGGAAAGGGAGTGAGGGGTTGATTTATTGCTTTACTGCTTTAGAGCCAATAAAATACACATTTCTAATAAACCTTTCCATTTTACTATGATATTTTTATACAAAGAAGATATTTTTATATTATGTTATACAAAAATGAAGTTTAAATATGACTTTAATTACTTGATCAATAGATTATACATGGGAGGGAGGGGTTAGGTGTGGGGTCTGAATAATTAATTTACTGCTTTAGGGTGAATAAATCCATATTTTTAATAAACTTTTCCATTTTTAATTATATTTTTATACAGAGAACTTATCTTTTTGATATATTATACAAAAATCAAGATTCAATTATGACTTTAATCACTTGATCAGTAGACCACGGTTGGGGAAAGAGTTGCGGTTTTGCTTTATTGATCTATTGATTAACTTATTAATTGATTATTGACTTAGGGTCAATAAATTAATATATATTTTAAAAAATTTTTTTTAGTAAAAATATAAAATGTTTTTAATATTTTTTTGAATATAAATAAAATATAAAAAAATAAATAAAAGTTTGAAAATAAATAATTTTTTTAAGGATCTAAAATTTAAAACAAAATATAAATGTATAATTTAATCTTTAAAATAAAAACTTAGAAAAGAAAACATAAATGTAAATAAAACTTGTAAAAAAATAAAAACTTAAAACAAATCAAATAAATTAAATTTATTATAATAAAAAACTTATGCAAGCAAATATTAGTGTTAAAATAAAACTTATTATAATAATAAAAACTTAAGCAAACAAAACAATCATTAAACTAACTGAATTTTAAAAGGAAAAATAATTTAGATATTAAAAAGTTTAGCGTTTTTTTAAAATTAAATATGCGTGGAGAATACAAATTGGTTTCTGTCCTTACAAAAGAAAAATATAATAGTTTACGTTTACCAAATTAAAAAGTCTCATTTGAATATCAATGTGACTAAATATACAAATAGAAATGTGAAAGTTTACAAAAGAAAACATTTAAGACGTCATGTTGTGACGTCATAGAAAAGGGTCGGGACTTGTTACCATACGGTGTTTGTTATTACAATCGTACTTTATAGGGTTGCCTTAGGTCTTGGTGTGATGCATATTGAAGTGTTAAAGTTAGTAAACATTAGTGTGTTAAAGAAGGTTAAGATAAGTTAGATAAGTTGGGATAAAGTACTTGAGAGATAAGAATAAGTAAAGATCCGCTATAATTAATAATAAGCTAGGTGTATTAAGTTTGGGTTTGTTAGGATGTTAGGCATGGTTAGGAATAAGTTATGGAAGATTAAAAAGGAAAGAAAAATGGAATGAGAGAGGAATAACAAAGAATTAAGAGATCGTCATTTTAATGTTAAATAAAGCTATGTGTGGTAGGATTGGTAGTTAGTAAATAAATATTGGTTAAGAGTACTGGAAAATCATCTTAGCATAAATGTTATCAATAGAATAGTTATAGGAAATATTATGACCAAAGTGAAAGATATATATTTAGAGAAAGAGGGCCTATAGTAAAAAGAGGCATAGGTAAAGAGGCGCTAGAATTAATAAGTTTTGTTGGTGTGTTTAGCCAGTTTAGGTTTGGTTAAGCTAAGTTAGACACTGTATTAAGAAAGATAGGTAGAATGAAAGATAGAGAGAGAGAGTTAAGAAAAGAGTCGTTAAAATTATTAAGCTATGTGTGTTAGGTCATGATAAGATTGGTTAGGCTGCATTCGACAAGTTATTAAGAAAGATAGGTATAAAGAAAAATAGATAATGAACTATAAGTAAAAAGGCGCTATAGTTAATAGCTAATAGAGACTATATATTGTACATTTACATTTTTTATATTCATTATTAGCTGAAATTCCCATCAAAATTTTATTTTTATAGGCAAAACCCCATTTTGGTTGTTCGACAACACCTTTTGTGGGGCCTTACCCTCTCTGATTTCTCTTGGAATCATCCTTTGTTGTTCATTTTTGCAACTTCCTCTGTTAAGCACTCCATGCGTGTCCTTTTCTCTCTTTTTCTTCTGTAACCTTCTCCCGGTGGTGCTCAAACACCCATCTAGGGTCTCTGGTAAACCTTTTCATCACAAAATCCAAGGTTGCTAGTGTGCGTCTCAGTAAATCAACCCATCAACTAAGATCCACCTCAACATTAATAATTGGTTTATTTTCCAGATTTCGTCCTGCACATGGTACACCGGATCTCTCCTGTACTCAGACTTCCTCTCATAAAATATTCTTTAAATACAGGGCTATGCAATCCTTCGACGACCTGCTGATTTGTACATCATTACTTAATACACTCCTATATATATATAAACTTATTGGAAAAACTATTAATATATATATATAATAATATATAATACTATATATATATATATATATATATATATATATATACAAAATATAATATATACTAATATATATATATATATTATATAATATATATATATATATTATATTATTATATTATATTTATACATATATATATAGTATATATATATAAATATTATATATATATATATATATATATATATAGTACTATATATAATAATATAATATTATATATATATATATAGATACATAAAGATTCAACAATATAGCTGTAACGATAACAAAGTTTTTCAACATTTATATATAGAAGCTCTAAATCTTATCCAATCATCTGAATATCTTTTATATGTCATTATATTAACTCTTCACAACGACACAACTCTGCACAACATTCTTATTAAACAAGGCAAACATAATACTGATCTACTCTCGAGACACTAATGTTTCCACACTTAACCACCTCGTTTAAAGTAGCGTTGGAAGTAGTCATTAGCGACACAGACGTAACGAGCCATATCTCCACCATCCTAATCAGAGCATATATCGGTGGTAAAGACAATGGAGAATTATTCTTTTTGGATAACCTATACCTACAGGTGGACCACATGTTTACACCAGTTTAGCCAAAAATTATCACAACATTTGTTAATATCATACTGATCAACGAATTATTGTTAACTTAACAAAGGTTGGTCTACATCTAATTATAAGCTAACATGACGTAACATGTAACAAGAAAATAAATGCACTCACTCAAAACACAAAAGCCTAAAAAGGCGACATTGGCTTAGCGACAGGAACCGAATAAGCCAAAGTCAACGTTAACAAAGTTCCACAGATAACAACAGTAATTATACAATTTATTACGCACTTATATCAAAATCGCCACGTATCAAGTATATACCGGATATGTATGGATATATACTTCTTTTTCAAGCATATCTCTAGTAGCATAACTTGTCATATCTATAGTGTCATAACTCGCCATAACATTACTCAACAAATAAAAACTAACTCCACGTGAGAACTCACGTATCAGGCAAACACTTTATCATGGACCGTCACGCTTAACATCAGTAATTATCTTACAAATATAACTCCTTACATTTTCATCATACACAAAATCCGTCTGTTATTTCTATCCACATTTGTACACTCCGCAATAAATATTAGGAGGCATACATACGCATCCTTCAACTTACGAATAAGCATTAGGGTTTCTCTATTTAACACAAAGCAGCGTATTTCTACAAAAGCAACACATTGACCTTCTAAAGGACAGAATCCCAGGTTAGGGGGATAGCACCCATTTAGATGAAAGGTGTGATAAGAGCAGAGTGTCCTGCCGAGAGGGGTTTTAGAATGCACGCACCGAAGAGGGTGTGTAGAGGACGGCGCCCTCTGGGATCTCTTACACTAGCTATGGAAGAGCATTGCAATTGAAGACATATACTCGCACCTTCCCTTAATCCGGCGAGGAGTCATTTTTTGGAGGATCTAAAGCCCGCCTTCAACCACGTTCGGGGTAGAGAATCCCCCTCACAGACAGAGAGAGGTTCAACACACCTTTACCTCACGGGTCGTATTCCGTCCCTGGGGATTTCGGTCTATTGCGTAAAAGGTGATACTCGTGGCTCTTTGCCAGTTATATAGATACATACAATTGGCTCTGAAATAGAAAAACTGCTTATTCGTCTATAGTTGTGTTTAAAAAGCCTCTGATCTATTTTGTTTCAATTAATTTAGCCTTATCGAACAAATGTTAGAACTAAATGAACCACTGATGGTTATTCGTGTAGCAAGTATACATGAGGAGTTTTATAGTATAAGATTAATTTAACTGTAGAAACCACACCTGGGATCGAACATGTTGTTATGGAACACAGTTGAGTCGGATAAGGTTAACTTTTTCTAAAAATGTGCCAGATAGGTTATTGACATATGATATGTGAGGTCTATGCACCTAGTAGACATTTTGCGCTAATGTCTATTTTAGTCAAACCGATTATTACTCTGATTTTCATAGGTCAAATGATAAAATGTATGATACTGCAACGAGTGAGTGACACTTTGAACATCAAGTGTCGAGTGTACGTACTCTTTATCAATGTTAGTAACTATATTCTAATATAAACAGAGTTCCACGAATCTGTTTTTGGTTTACTCCGGTTTCTTAAGTCAATTGACTCTGGCGTCGACTTTGTTAGAAGCGGATTTTGTGATCAGATTTTACAAAATTGTACTGGTCACATATTAACCTGTATTTGTATATCTGATGATTGCTCGATCAATATGAAAAGATTTGGAGTTTATTTGGAATCAACATATCAGTTATGGTTTAGAGATGTAGCAAGTAAAGTAGAACTCACCCACTCTGTTTAGTCGTGAGCGTTTATCCTTTGATAATTAGTGTGTTAAAATTCTATTGCGATGTTATTAGTCTGCATTTTATTTCATACGCCTTGAGAGGCTTATTGTTTTTAGTGTTTTTTCTCTCATTAAGAAATCTATTTATAATTCTTTTTATGTTCTATATTAATTTTCGGTGATATTATGTATAGTTACGAGACTTTATGATCGCTAAAAAGTAAAGATCAGTAGTGTGTAAATCATAACGAGCGCAAATATTTCGTAGGTCTTTGTTTTGGATATAAATTAAAGAATTTATTTTATGTTATTTAATCCAACAAATGATGAATACTTGAAAAAGTATGAAACTACCTTGAAATTTAATAATTAGATCTTTCCAACTATGAAGATCACAGGCGCTTGTGGATCATGGAAGGTAGGGGGATTAAGTAAGCTGATAACATCAATGTAAGTTAATGTGCATATTGATAAGGCATTGTGGGTGTGAGCGATTTTATTTCTGAGAAATTTATCGATTCCCATTTTAGTTGTGTGCTTTATACGTGTTTAACTCAGTAGCGTGTTGATATTTTATCAAGGAACTCTCTATTGTATTTATGTAATGTGCTGAATCAAATTTCTTAGTTTATTTTTTTCGTTTATAGATCTTTGAGTTAATAAAACTTTGTACATGTTTGCAATTATTCGCTTGGGATCAGATTTAAATGAATTTATTTTTACCAACCGAACTACTTACGGATTAAAATCGTAATGATAAATATTTTTAGTATATTTCTTTAATATATTACTGATTAACTCCGAAAAAAGTTGTATAAAAATCGTGTTGGTATTACAATGTTTAGCATTGTATTTATTCTTTGTCCGGATAAGGTCTAGTATGATGAATAATTAGACATAGGATGCGTTATGCGACATAATACAGTCTATTTGACCTTAAAAATAATGTGCTCACCTTGCACATGTTTATGATGGAAGAATTGGTAATCACCTATTTGCAATCGTTTTTAGAGATGAGTGGTCGTTTGTCGCGAACTAAGGTTCGCTTAAGCCGCAAAGCTTCTTAACCTCATGTGAATCATGAGCTTAGCTTCGAGTTGGTACGCAGTTTAGTTGTTGGTGCTAAGAAGGGTAGACTTGTCTGTGGACTGGGCTGTAAGTGCGAGGAAGTTTGTTAAATGTAGTATAGGCATTTATATTTCGAACCTTCGTAATGGGTATGTTTTAGCATTGTTGTTGGCGTGGATTTCATTCCCATTGAGAAAACATATTAATCTTGTGACTACATCCATTATTATTCTTAGTTCTACTAGTTGGATGTGTATGTTTTAGCTTTATTAATAGGCTGAATTTAAACATATATGTTTTGTCTAGCTTTACGTTAGCATACTTTTTCTCAGAGCTTGTGTCAAAATAATCCCACGTATTCAACTTGGGATTTAGGCGGGATCGACCATATATCGTTATAGAAAAATTCGGCTCTTTATATATAAAGTGAGCAATTTCTATAAATAAAGATAATATAGTTAAATTATAATACATTAAAATTATTAGAAATAATAAATATTGTTTCTTTAGTGATATAAATATATGACTTTTATAATATTTATTAAAAGTACAAAAATTAATATTTTAAAATTTGAAGATTATAAGGTTTACAGTATTTTATTATAGTCAAAATGTCTATATGTTTAATCATTTTATAACAAGAGTGAATCTCAAAATGAAAATGTGAGATACTAATTGTATGTATCCTATAAACCTAGATCGTTATATAATTATAAACTAATTGCAATTTTACTAAGATTTTGTAATTGGTTTTTAATATTTCGTCGTTGTACATTATTCTTACTTCTTAAGGTGTACTTAAATGGGATACCTTTAAAAAGGAATAATTAAATGATGAATCAATATTGAAATGTAAAATGTGAGTATATTTTACAGGGAAAAGTGAGTCAAGTTTTCCTTTGAAGTCGACATTGAATATCTCATTCCTGTTTTTGCGTTTTCGTTAATGGAGTTATTCTTTTAAAAGAACTAGTCTCTTTAATACTATTTATTGAGTTATTGTTAGTTGTGTAATCGAGTGATGAGCTCATTTTTTTTTGTTGCGAACGATCCGAGACTATATAGATTATCCCTTTTTCGGAAATATCATGAATATCACTCGGTTCATTGGGTATCGTGCGTATTACATTAGAGGTTATAACCTTCTCTTCTCGATTGGAGATTGAAAGAATACGAGGAGTCGTCAATGTGGTGGACACCATTTTAAATGTGGGATGTTAATTTCCCCTAACGGACTTATTGGTTACAATTTTCAGTTTTCTAGGAAGTAGAGATAGTATTATCGCAGTTACATAGTGTTAGCTTAGATTAATATCAATATATAAAGAGATTGCTTCTTAAATAGAATTAATACCGTGGCTCAAACAATGATGCGAGTGCACATTTTTATAGATGCTTTTTGAAAAAGTGATATTTGAAAACCAAATGAAGAATACTCTCTTTCATTGTTAATATAATAATAAATATTGTATCTCCAACTCTGATATAATAAGTTTTAATTTGTCATTTTATATATATATTAATATCTAATAGTGCGGTAAGTAATACCTGTAATGGGGAGATAAATTCTCTATGTTCTTATTCATTATTAAGAGTTATGAAATTCTATTGGACCCTGCAAACCGTATTGTGATAAAAATCAAATAAATTATTAAAATTTAATAATTGCCAAATTCTACTTTAATGCAAATTAGGATGAGCTTTAAACGTATACATAAAATATAAAACTCACAAAAACAATTTTTCCTCGGTGTCGATAATAAGAAGCGTTTTTCTGGGTAAGTTAGTATTTATTCTGAAATAACGGTATGAAGCGGAGTGCTCTTATAAAAAAGAGATTAAAAGATCGCGTTATAAAGACTTATATATCTTTTTCGTTACTCTTTATGGCTTCATTAGGCTATTATGATGGTTACGGTATCGGTTTTATGATACAATTTTATATTTTAGTATAGGTTAAAGAATTTTGTCTATTTTACAGTTAGACACATATTTGAAGATTAAACGTTAATATTATAGCCTTAGTAGATGGATCTTATAAGCTGGTCAGAAAAATGACTATAAGTAAAACCCTCAGCTTACGAGTATTTGTACTGCAAATGATCTGCGTTTATCTCTTTATATTAACTTAGGAGCTATTAAACTCGGTGGATACTTTCCGCTTAATATTGTGATTTAACAGTTTACTTCAGAGCGCGTGAAGTAAATATGTATTTTAACAGATTCTTGATAGTTCTGAGAAATAAGTAAAAGCGGTTTAGAAAATCTATCAGGTTTTGGTTGTAAAGGGTAAATTACTGAAGCAATGTTTTGGTATGATAACAGAAAGCATAATTATTGTTGAGGATATGTTTAAGACAAATTATTTCCTATTAAGTTTATGCAATAAATGATGTTAATATGAGAGATAGTGCTGTCATGTTAGCTTTATTATATGTAGATATTAATATTACACCCAAAAGTTAGTTACATGTTTAGCTAAAGAAGTAAATTTTCATTGTTCGCACACCTGTTTGTGTGAGTACACAGTGACAAGCACTTAGACCTATCTTAAAGTAGGAAGAACACTTTGTTTAATCATTTCATTAAAAGAAGATTAGATAACGTGCACACAAAACTCAGGTTTTTTAATTATCGGGACTCGAATGTTATGAATTCTCAAGGCCACTTTACCTCCTACGCTTATTATATATTCGTGGCTAAGTGCGTTCTTGTACTTCAGGTTTGCTATTCACTATTGTTACACATAATTATTCATTTACCCGGTGTATGGAGTGTCATGTCTGTTATCGCAGATCCCACATTAACCTCCTTATTCTGTAGTGTTGCGCTGTACATGTATGTTATATGTGTTTGGGGTTGATATTTAAGTAGGATATCAGACCCAAGCCCTCTGTAGCACTGTGCTATTATGATATGTCTTTGCGCAACCTTTCACCAATTGATGTAACTTGAACAATGTCTAACCATATTCGTTCTGACAATCTCACATTCGCCAATTTCATCAGATTTCTATATGGAAATATAATTAGTGTTCAAAAAGAATATATAAAGAAGGATTTCTTTGTATTGGATTATAGGAACTGTATATATATCAGAAGTTTAAGTATTAAACAGTATAATGAGTATTATATTCTGGTGTTAGATCAAAGTATATATAAGATATAGATTGATTTCTTCATACATCTCCATCGTGGTTGAGAAATAAGTTTCTGGAACAAAGATGAAATCTAAATAGCGCGCTGGCGTTGATCACCACATCAAGGTCTAGTAAGACTGAAATATATAATTATGCCCGTTTAATGCTTCGCGTATTTGATTTGGTCTGAGGAACCTATCTCCTAGGTTAAGTATAACTAATAAGGAGTGTCTTATTCTACGTAAAGTTGTTCTATTGAACTTTGTTAATGTTCTGAAACAATGCGTCATAATGTACCGCTTCTGGTAAAGAGGATTGTGGTTATGTGGCTAATCTCTGAATAATACGTCTGTTAAATGATGTAAATCTGAGTTATTGTTTTTTCTTAAGATTCATCGATTGTAACATTTAATAGTATATATGAACTTATCTTATTGATGTTATGGAGATCACATTTAACCATTAATGTTCTACGTTTCAGTGTCACTACACTATTCGCCGTATATGCGTATCTCCAAGAGAGATTTATAATTAACATTTTCTGATATTATGTCTTTTTCGACCAAACTACTGTTTTCTATTGAGCTTTTAATATTTTAGATTTGAAAATGAAAACTTAGTAATTTAAAACGTTATTGAAATTTCAACAATAACTGCTACTGCTTCTAAGTTTACAACTAGCAATTTTAAATTGATTTAAGAATTGTTTAATTTACAGATAGTATTAACATGTGTCTAAATTTACGTTCGTGTATGGATACTTAAGCTAAATTAGAGACATCTTTTTATGTATAGAGATGTAGTTTATTTAACATTTTGTATTGCTAGATAAAGTGTAGTGGTACAAGATGAAGAACACTCAAGTCTCGATCTGAATTTCACATTTGGTGTGGCAACAAACCCGTTTGGTTCATTAGTAAACATTTCGTAAATTTTTACAAATTCGATTTTCCAAAATTTTTCGGACATGAAAGCTAGTCTGACTCTTCTTTACTAAATGTATTTGATTGCGTCGTCGATTATTTTTATATATAAAGGAGTTTGTTTGACGTTAATAGATTTTAATGCGAGTGAGCGTCTCTCTTCACTATTAAGTTACATACAATTTTCTTGACGCTTTGTTCAGGTCTTGATGTTTATGTTAGCCGTCTTTAGAAATGGTGAAATTTTCTTGATGGGGTGTATAAGAGTAATGAACGGAGTGTCCCTGTATGGAGCTATCGGACAATCCACAAACTTATATGAGTTGAGTCACGTGTTTACGTCATCATAGGTGTAAAGAGTAAGAGATATAATCTATTCTGTGTGAGTCAGTAGAGTATTAAATTTTTCTAATGTGCGGAAGCAGTAATGGATAATCTGTGCTCGATGTTTTTAAAATGTGATGTCAAACATCATCTCCCAATTGAAATTAGGGTGTCCACTTTCAAGGAGGGACAGTTTTGATAAAATTTTTATGCGCTCTATCTGAACTTTTAGATTTTTAAAACGGCCATAATGTTAAAAAAAAATCCCCTGAAGTTAAGAGTTTGAATATTACTATAAAAATTGTTATTAGAACCAATGTCGATCTTTACATAGTACTCTAGAGAGATAATATATTAGTGTTCTTTTGACAAAGTGTGTATTCTCCAATGTCTCAAGTTGTATTCTATCAGTTGATTGTAAGTAGAATGTTGGTTGACTTCAATGTATAGCTGTGTAACAACTCTCTGCGTAATGAGCTTATTAGTTAAAAAATGAGAGATTAGTATGGGGAAATCTCTTTTATACCTGATAATTAACGAATCTGCAATCCGAGTGGCTTTTAAATATTACTTTGACAAATGTTAAAGTTATGTTAAAATATTCTAAGAAAATCCTATGTAATTTGTAACAACTTTGAGATGTATTTGATCCTTTTAAAAAATTCATAGATATTCAAGAAATATGTATATGTGTTAGCAAGAATTGTATGCATAGTGTAATGTACCGAATCTTTTTATTGTAATTGTATGTTGATGTTGAGACATTTTTGAGAAAGTACAGCTGTAAAATTTTATTACACAATAAATTATCTTGTTTTAATAGGAGACAAAGGAATATATTGCTTTCAAAAAAAAAATATTAAGATGAAAATTTAAAATCATGTTTTGCACAGTTCTTTTGTTACTATTGTTGCCATTTTCTGCAGTTTTAATTATAATTGAAGAGTTACTTTCTGGGTTAACTAGTTAAGTTTAATGTGAGTTTAAGGGTTGAAAACTTAGTGTTCTCTATGAGAATGAGATGGTCTAATTATATGTTTTTAAGTACATGCTTTCTATTGTTTCTGCCATTCCATATCTGTGTGTTACAGGTGTTGTTGTGAGTTATTTGCCGTCTAAGGCACATGTGATATGTTATATGAAGGACAATACTGTGTATAATGCTGTGGTGTATCCTTTGATGAAATTACATTAAATAATATCTTTATCTAGCTAAGTTTTTCAGATGATGTTTAACGTTTACTTACACATATCATTATAATAAGACTTTTATTGGATTACTGAAACAGACATTCGTTTGGGATATGTCGGGAGGACAAACACTTTACTCTTTTAGCTTATGTTTGTAAAGAGGAAGTGATTCTTGGGGGTTTGTATAAGAAAACTTTTAGGTGTTGGAGTGTCATAGGATAGAAATCCATATTAGTTAGATTTCACAAAAGTGATTGTATATATATATCTGTGTTAGTGTATGAAAATTATATTTGCACCTTTTAAGATGAGAGTAAAACTTTTACTGTTGTCTTATTAGGGTTGGATGAGAAAGAGAACTGTTATTAATCGGATTTGGTAAGAGAGTAAAATAGCGACAACTTTATATGCTTTACTATATATGTATTAAGAGTAAAAGAAAACAATACGGTCTCAAAAGTGTGAGTGCTTATTGGTGAATATTGGACGAAGGCTGCATAATCATTGACCTCTGTTGGTATTATCAGTCTAGCTACTATTTGCCACCAGGTGTTGGAATAGCCGAGTGGGTTCAAGCGAGAGCTCGGATGTTTATGAACAGAATCTCTTTTCAGGTTTACTATTTCATTTTCAAGTGCTGTAGTCATTTTATTATTCCTGTGTTAATGCCAAGAGAAAATTCATTGCTTCAGTTACAGAAGAATCACTTTGTCTTTGCCTTTAATCTTTTTGGTATTTCAGTAGTCTGTCTTTCATTATTTCTCGTGCGAATGGTAAGTAAGCTCATTAATGTGAACTGGTAATTGTGATGTATACTAAGCTCCACGTACAACGGAACAAGATTTTGCCTAATACGATTAATTTATTATAGAGTGTGAGCGTGATGGGTTATAAGAAATCTTTGTGTTATAAAAGAACTTGATTTTATGTATTGATGGTGTTATATCATAAAGATTAGAACATGCTTCAAGCACCTTTTACTTTAATGTAGATACACGTTCATAATTATCAAGTAGTATCAATAGATTTCAACATGATAAATGCGTCAGAGGGTAAGGTTGGATAGTTAGTTATTGTTTTAGTTATTTACGCTTTAGGGTATGTTCAAAGCTTCATATAAAATTTGTCACTAAATCAAATCAAATTAATTAAGACTAGTAATATTACTATTACTTGTTCATGTTATTCATTACAGATTTGAAATGTCATATTAACATTTTATTATTATTTATATTTATTCTTGATTTGGTATCTGATAACCATTATCTATTTTCTGAACTATATCTAACTAAGTGAGATCCATAATTAATAATTAACTATATAAGCACACTCATCAATTTATGATTTGTATATACGACTTGAGTTTTAATTTAAACTAGTCACCGCTGTGGCTCCAGCCACCGGTTATTATATGTCTATACATTAGGTGTAAGTACTTAAGATCTTCTGAATATAAATTCACATCTCATCTCAAGATCTATACTACATAACCTCATTCTTACATGTCTGTTACTTTCCTTTCCGCACCCTTTCCTCCTTTACCTCCTTCTGTTTCCTTTCTTCTTTCTTTGAGTTTTGCACTTCTGTGCTTACTCTATTTTTTCATGTATTACTATATGAAGACCTACCCCTATAATAATGAGGTGATGGTCTGACTAGACACCCTATATTAACGGACTTTATTATAACATCAATATATTTCGAACACTTACGACCTCAAATAATACCTTAATATATAAGGATCATACACAACATTGTTGTTATTACGTAATTATAATGTTTATTAACTCGTAGGCATCTACGCAGTATGGTTCTCCAGCACCTAGTGATATGCCGTAATGCAAATACTCCTCAATTTTCCTGTTAGTATATAAGCATAACTCAAAGTCTTTTTCTAGAAATTTTCAACTCTGTAAATCCTCTACACCAAATTTTCTACCAAAACCAAATTACAACACTTTGTAATTTTTAATGAGTGATATGGGTGAATGTAGGGGGTGGTGGGGTCTCCCATTATTACGGTGAGTGAACCCACGGGGACGTAACTCATCATATATTCAAATATCGTCTAACGATTGATGGTAACCTCCCCAATTACTATATCAACCCCTTACTCTATAAATTTAAACCCATATCGGATAACTCTAACCTTCAATGAGAGTATATTATTATATATTGGACTCAGAATTACGGTATAAATGCGTAAGAAAGCAAATCACTAATACGGCTAGGAATATCCAAGTCGGAGTGTACGTAAAAAACGGATTACCTTACAGGGTAAATCGTTTTCGATACTTCAGTAAAATCAATTATCCCTTCCTGGGAATTGGATTCTTACGATTATATGTAATAATTAAATAAATTATTATATATTAATTAATATAATGTGATGAGTATGTTGTATATTAGTTTAGTGCGCACGCTCTCGCTCTCTCGACTGACGTTAATCTTCTGTACTTACGCGCACGAGATTACGTTCATTCATCGCTCTGAGCCTAACATCATCCAGTTATGAGCTTAACTCAATTACTTACGGGTTGGAAACCCAAAAGTACTAGGTTAATTAATATACCATAATAAATTAGGCTTCAGTTATTCAGACCCTGTGAGTAGGTCACTCTATGAGTGACAATACTCCACTAACTTTAGGATATGTGGACCTACGGGCACCAAAAACTCGGCCCTGTGATCAGTTTATCACATATAAATTAGCAGTGAGTAGGCTAGGCTAGGTAGGGGGTAGGGGGTATAGGTATATTGATGATAGTGAGTCCCACTTATTTTAATATATATATAATATATCCAATAGTTTTGAAAGCAAAGTTATTCGTACTATTTTCACTTCCTATGAGCTGAGAAAAAGTATAGGTGGCACATATCGAGCGCATGGTGTATATACCCATACTTACTTAATCATATTAATTATATATATATAGAATATATATTGCTTTTTTCATATTTTTATAGGTATTTCTTTTATATGTCATTTTTGGTTGACTAGGACATATTTAAGAATAAATTAAATCTCTGCAACAAAAATAAGGAAAATAATTAGCAATATATTGCTCTTTACAGCTTTATATATATATAATAAATTAAATATATAAAATATATATTAATGCTTACCAGTCCTTGATAAAGAAATAAAATGTTTGTATATAATTATAAAAATCATTTAATTAATTAATATAAAAACGAATATATGTTTCCATATGCAGAAATGAAGTAAGTTTTAAGCTGTTGCTCTAAAACAGTTATTAATACTTAGTATTTTTATTTACAAATCTTGTGAACAAAATTAAGCCCAACACAGATATTAAGTAATATTCGCTTACTACGTTGGTTAACAAATATATAATGATTAACGTCAGTCATAAGTTAATAATATACCTTAAATGGATAATTGTGATGTAACGAAACTAAAATAGTAATTGCTAAATATACAATTTATTATCATTATCAGTATTGTTATGTGGCAGCAGATGAACCCCTTAAATGTACATCAGACTCCCCAATAAAATAAACCAATACACTCTAATTGATCCCAAATATTATCATGCTACTTACAATAGATGCCATACGTATGCTTTTATCTATTCACACACTATACTAATATTATTTATTATTTATAATAATAATCAATTTCGAACAATTATTAATAATTATAAATATTTATGCGTAAGGCCGTATTGATGCTCATCAAAAAATATTTAATTCTCTCCTTAGTACAAGATTCGTATAAGACATTCATTATATAATTATTATACTCATAAGAGAATTAAGTATAGTGTGAAATCAGTTATAAATAAAATCTGTATATATATATATAGTACCTTAACAATGAAACTTTTATACCTCAAGCATCATGGTACCAATCTATTAATATTGCTATTGAGCTTAAAGAAATTTTACCTCCACTCTTGGTAAATCTCCATAAAGATTTTCAATTCCCAGTCACTTATATATATTACTTATCTAACCCCCTATATCGCACAGAGTTTCAATCATTCATATTCAAACCATAACTCTTGAATATCAATTCTCTATGACTTCATTCAAAACTAAAATAACCATCTACAAATAGCAAAGAAAAAAAGATTTTGATTCTTTTATATGTCTTAAATCTAGATTGCATCAAAGCTGTGTAGTCCTCAGTCTATGTATTAATCACAGTAATTAATTTATAATCTAGTAAGTAATAATGATTTTTACAAATTCGCAATTATAGAAAAAAAAAATTAGTAAGTATATATTTATTATTTCAAAACTATAACTATTGAAACAATAAATAGATTGAATTGCATGAAACTATAAAATATAAATATTAGTTATAATAAATTCAAAGTCTAAGATGGCTAATATAAAGTGAGTTTCTTAGATTTAAAAACTCGATTTCAAAAAATACTATTGATAAATATAACTCTCGAGTATAATATAATGAGATCGGCTAAATTAAAGTAGAATAATGTTCAAATAATATAAATAAATAAGTGACTCATACCCACCTATTAAAACTATATCATTACGTTCTCCATAATAATAAAAATTATAAATATTTAAGACATGTTATATTATATTTAATACCCATATATTGATAAGTTTTTTTTTTTAATTGAATATAATTAAACTTTAAATTTGATACGTATTAATTTATTAAATTTTATAATATATTGATAGCTAAATTATATATATATATATATATTATTTATACTATGAACCATCTCAATATTAGTGTAAGTGGTGAAGGAGACGTAATTAAAATTATCTAGTGTGTTAGAATGTAAAAAAACGGTTACATTTCATTCTAATTTTCTAATATCATATTTTATAAGTTCTCAACACTTACATTCTCAAAACTGATGGTAATAAGGAAATAATAGAGGTTTTTTTTCTACTAAGTAAGAAAAAACCCAAATAAAAATAAATAAATACTTCCTCTCATACCCCTATTTAATAATAGTTACTTCCTCCCTCCATGACATTCTTACTATCATTTATTACTGTCTATATATTCTTTACAACACATTGTTATAAATAACCGATAGTCATAAAGTGAATGTTGTGTATTATATTAAATAAGTGTTAAGGTTGTATTTAGTTTATTAATATAAGTTTAAATTAGATATTATATTTAATTAATATATTATTATATATTATATTAATTATTATAATATATATACTGTATTAAATATTATATATATATATATATATATATATATATATTATATATTTAGTATAATATATATATATTATAATATATATTATATATTAGGACCATATATATATCTGAATGTTTATTATGTAGGCTATATGCTATCGGAAAATAAAAAAAAGGTATATATTTAAATATATATTATGAGTGTAAAATTAAAACCCAAGTATACACATAATATTAAATATCTTTAATTAAACATTATATATATA